>JAMZEH010000014.1:16872500-17137500 GCA_024699665.1 Ostrea denselamellosa
AATCCTTTTGAATTTTAATTTTTTTTATCTTATTATTATTATTTGTTTGTTTGTTTGATTGTTTGTTTTTCCTTGCAAGATGTGTTAAAACATAAATGCACTCTGACAAAATAATTTCAGACACATATTACTCTACAGCTTTCTATCAAGGCATCTACATTAAAGGCTCCAGGTTTCCGGAATTTCCTTGTGAACCGAGTCGTAAGAAAGGAATGTAACTTGACATAGACTTTCATAGTGATCACCTCAAAGACATTTCTATGCGTGGTTCTCTGGGATTAAGGACTGTCTTTTGCAGAAAGTGAAAAAGTTGCAACGAAATTGAAAAACATATGTATTATCAAATAAAAGTTGATGTATTCTCAACATATTTCATCAGCAATGTCACAATGTCATCGTAAACTTCTGTTGTACAGTACATGGTGCAATATTCTGTTCTCCTGCTGGGCGGTTGTCCGGAATAATTGGAAATAAAACGGAATTATTACGACGTAGCACGTGCAAAATAGGTTTTTCTTATTCATGAGTCAGAAGTTTTAGAAAGAGAAAGGGATAAAGGGTCTTATCGGAGACAAATACTTCGCCATGAACGGAACATATATCTCTCCGAATGTAAGTCCCTCCTTTTGTTAATAAGGACTCAATAACCGAGTCGTTAATCTATTTCTTCTGTATGCTTGCGAGAAATTGCACTGCACTCGAAGATATGCACGTTCTTCTACAGACTTAATGACTTCTTTGACGAAAGAGCCAGTATTCCTGAAATAAGAGATAAACAGGGTTAGATATTTACGGTAATCTTGTGAGAGAAAACTGGATTTTAGTCTCAGATTCGCTGTCTGCGTAAAACGGGACTTGGTTCACACATATGTCGCACACGTGACTATACCGGAAATAGTATTCAACATCCGCTATCGTAGATCTCATACGAGACTGATATATGGTTTTCCAGTTTGTTTTTCAAGCTGACTCTGGTGTGTCAAACAGTTTGAATTATCAAATTCTGAACAAAAATAAAAAAAACAAAACAAAAAAACTTTAAACATTCCGAACGAACATTCAGTGGTTGTTCATCAGTCGTCGCTAACACACGTCTTCTTTTAAACTTTCGTCTGAATTCCGAATTTACTCTTGTTAGCTGGAAACAGATATATTTTTGTTATCAAATAGTATTTAGAGGTTCAAGATGTCAATCTTGTTAAAACACCTCAGTGGGAACTGTATCGATTTAAAGACACTACATTTTAAGTGTACACAGTTTTCCTAGTTTATGTGATACCTGAGGACTCTTTAATCTTAACCCTTGTCCAAAAATGTAACTTTTGAAAAGGATTTTATCTATATTATTGGCAACTTTTTGCATCAAACTTCCGACATTGCAAACAATTAGTGATATAATTCACAGCAGATGTTTTCACCCTTCCAAATTTCTCTCTGTGCTGAGGCACCTTTGACATAACCTGGAATAAAAGTTTGACCCATTAGGAGTCTTTGAAGTAAAGGGATTAAACTATTGTTTGTGTGGAAAAACATCTCTCTTTAGACACAAAGGTAAATGTTTCTTGTGTACCTTAAACATGTTGAGACAACATGACAGTAACTGTTATACAATATTTATCGCAATACTATATATATATATATATAACACATTACAGTAATTTATGTAGAATTTATACAATGATAGTCTAATTATTCTCTTAATTCAATTGGGATGCATATTGTAATTATTCAATTAATTCTATTGGTATGCATATTGTAATTATCCACATAATTTAATTGGTAAGCATATAATTTCAGCAAGCAAGACGATAGACATTATGTTACTCATATGTTATCTTTTTACAACGTATACATGTTGCATTCTGTTAATAAGGACAATTCAAGGTCACCTCCTCAGAGCAGAGAGTTTCGACTGAAAATTAAGGACCAACTCCGTGTATTTCCATTTCGAATAAAAACGATCACAAATTACACCTATGCGTCATAGTCATCTTTAATAAAAACGAATGGGATGGCATTGGAATCCAGACTCATATTGTTTGGATACTATATTAGTATTATATACGTATAGTATAAACACTGATTCATGTCTAGTTAAGTCTATCAAATTTCCCAGTCTTCCCAAACAAATATACAGAAGATGAAGTTTATAATATCTTACCTTGACGTGAGGGACATGGTATGTGTAGATATCACTGTGATATAAAACCATAAATTTTATGGCTTAAAGACCACATAAACTTGCCGTTTTCTAATAATATCTGAATGATATAAAAATTTAAATATATATCATACCTGAACAGTTTCCATATCTTAAAATTGAAAATGAAATGATAAGGACTTAGGTCTTAATAAATATCCTATCGGCATTTGTAGATATGAGCGGTTTTGAGCTCTTTGATGTAAATACAGACATTTCATTTCGCCTTTAACTCTTATTTTTCCCAGAGTACCATGTTATCGGACCGGAATACATGATACATTTCAGTCATTAAAAATTTAGCGCTAAAGGTTGTCAGTATAAAAACGTATTTGTTGACAAAAAGACAAACTTCAAGGGGCGAATGGTTGTGTTCTGATAATGCTGATTTACGGCCTGGTTTGAAAGGAAGCAATGTTGCGATAGGTGTGGAATGACGTTTCTTTGGGGGGAAAAGGCCGCGGAATTCCGAAGAAAATTACGTAGCTTTCAGATTATTTTCACATATTTGGTAGCCATGAAGATTGCAACAGATGTAATACCGGTTTTCCTGAACAAAATAAGTAAATTTCCCCACAAAGGTTTATTTTTCTTTAAAAGGTTTGAAATCAAGCTTAGTTTATTTGTCAACGATTGTAACCTTTATATATATATATATATATATATATATATATATATATATATATACACACACACACACACACACACAAACACACATGTACCAAAATACTCCGGCCTTCTATTTTCTAACACTTATTTGCTGATTTAAAAAAAAGCATTCTTTTTGTGAGTATCTTTCATGAAATTTCATGCCTACAGTAAAGTACGAGTATTCAAAATGAAAATTCTTCACGATACTTACTTTGTAAAAATTGGTTCAATATATATAAAAAGAACAAAATCAAGGCAGATGTCAAATGAATAAAGACAATGATTTCAACAACAGACAACAGTTTCAAATGAAGTTACATTCTTGTATTTCAAGGACTTTGGGAGTTATATCAAATGCACTCTGCACCCGTTGAGTATTCAAGTGACAGTCTGATATCATGTACTTGATAACAGTAAATATTGTTTACCCTTTATAATCAATATATAATGTGTTAAATACCAGATACAAAACTTGATAGAGTACTCTTCGTTTTTCAATGAAGATAATCGAAATCGAGAAATAAGTGTTTATTGAGCTCCTTATATTGAAGAGACTATAGAACGGAACTTGTTGAAAGGCAGCTCACTTACTCTCCATAATGAAGAGGCCGCTCTCAAAGCATAACATTCTAAGTTAGAGGTTTGTCTTCTTGAAGCGTCCAGACATACCACCATGTTTAAGAATATTAAGCTCCTGTTCGCAGGACCTAGTAATGAATCTGGTATCTGGATAATGGAGATTGACGAAAATGTTGACATTGTCAAGAACTGCATCTCAAATTGCGTCATTTATCACACCGGACCAGGAGTTACAATTGCTGAAAACATTTTACATCAATATCTAGCCCTTGTGTAAATGCAGCCATATGGTTCAAAGAAAGTCTATACGAAGAAAACATGACAAATCTGCTTAACCACGTCATAAAAATGCAGCCTGTTGTTTGTAATTAACAGAGGGTATCACTAAAGTACTACTTCAAAGGTAACTCTACACGCCTTTCACATGGAACTTCAAAATAAGATATTTTAATTCTTATGATTTGATAATCAGCATGAACATTATTTTCAATATTTTGTGTATAAACACGTTAGAAAAGAAGTCATTCTGGTTTATCTCAAATTTTATTTGGCAATATGTGTTAAAACGTATTGATTGGGATCAATACACGTAAACATTGGATTGACAAAATGGGTATTATCTGAATCACGATCCCGGTACCGGAAGTCAACTCAAACACCGCCATATGTTGCAAATATGGCCATATCAAAGTTCTCGTTTGATAGAGGTGTTATGAATTCTACAGTGAACGTAACTACATTGATTCATGGCAAACAAAGATTAAAACTTTTATTATGAATTTCATAAACGATTGGACGATATTATCATGCGTCAAGAAAAAAAATGCGAAGTGGTAGTACTACGGTAAAAGTAATATAAGATTAATTTTTTACTTCCATTATATGAAAGACTGATTCACTTCCAATGGTTTGTCAAAGTCTGCATTCTGCAAAATAACTTCTGCTGGCTTTATCATGAATACTGTGAAAGCAAACACTGCTGCTGCCGAAATCGAGAAATTATATCTAAGCATGATAAAAAAAAATCTTCTTCTGTCACAATTCAAACAGATTCAAGATAATGATCACTATAGTGGTTTTTGGATTCATTGCAGGGGATCCTTTTGATTTATAGAAACCAAACACAACTATATTTACGCAATCTAAAGTCCCATATTCTTTTCCGAATCTCTTCAGGAGTCAGTACTACATTACTCAGACTAATGTGGATATGCAAGACTTTATAAGGGGTGCAAAGAGATCCGCAAAATGCATCATGAATGTCATATCATAGATATCCCAGAGTACACTTCACCGTAATGTCAAAGATCAAAGACGACATTCTAATGCATGTATTTGCCAACAACAAACATTTTATTACATGCCGTGCTCATGATGGGATACGGGTAAAATGTGCAGAAATTTTTATCAAAGTTAGATGGTTATTTAGGTCGTAAATTCATCGAAATTCTAATTTTTAGAAGTCAAAATAGATGCATGAATATTTTATTTTCTCAATATTCAATTACTTCCCAGACGTTTCTTGGTTTCGTTTGTTGACCCCACCAATGTATATCTCGAGTGTTTTATATGATCGTACTTGATACACAAAAATTATTTCCCTGTCAAAAAAAAAAGAAAAAAAAAAAAAAAGAAAAAAGATTATCATGGACAATTAGCTAATTTGCTTGTCGGCCATTAAATATTTACATTTTCAATTTTAAGTAATTCAAATGGAATAATTATACCAACTGTAGATAATCCTTGGGATAATTTCTTTGTAATGCAAATAAAAATCATACACAGGACCAGAAAAACCACTGAATTCTTATGAATTGTTTTCAATGGAATACATTCTAGAGGGTTTAAACTTTGTGAAAGAATGGTATCCATGTACATGATACAAACTGTTCATAAGCTACACACTCTACAAATTTCAGTCATACACCTTAAAGAGTATTTCTGGTTGTGTGTGTGTGTGTGTGTGTGTGTGTGTGTGTGTGTGTGTGTGTGTGTACTAGTATTGGATATATGTACATGTCAAACTATATAATGATACTTACTGTTATGATTCTTATTCGTCAAACCATTTTTCTTATATATGCTGCATGCCAAATGGAAAACATATTCGAAAATTCATTCATAAATATTTTAGGTCCCCTGAGTTTTACACATTGCATAACTGAAATTTGAAAGATGTCCTTATTTTTTGTGGTCAAAAAGACATTAAATTTTTCTAAATATTATATACCAAAGCCATTGAAAGCATATGACTTTACTTTTCATTATCATTAAATCTCAGGTCCCGTAGGCCATAACTGCCAGTCTACAAATCTGAAACTACCTGCCTATTTCGTTGCTTCATGTAGTGGTTGTCAACAGACGTCCCCCCTGATAAAGCAATAGGAAAGAAACAATTTTTCAAACATTGTGTTGACGAAGACTGATTTCCATTATTCAAAGCAGATGGCAATAAAACGCAGACACGACAAAGAAGCAACATTGGCTAGTAGTATTAAATAAATTTGCTGACATATCGCTCAAAGAACACTGGTCCGGGAACGGAGAGTCTTAATCTGGATTTATGAACAGGGGTCAAAGAATTATACAAATGAAATTGTACATAGCGTTATTAATTCCTCGTCGGAATTTAATGAGATAGATTTAAATGTCCTGTGAGAGTGCCTTCACTGCAAAATGACAGTATTTTTCAGATTTTTGGCAACCATGTGACAATTTCTGAGATTGTAAGCAACGAATTAAAAGCAATGTAGTTTAGAAGGCAATAACAATCTTGTTAAAAAATGAATAAAAACCCACATGTCATATTTTGAAAACGAATAAAATTAGGACTATTTGCATATGTGCTTTGTAATCGATGTGTCATGGGTTACAATTTACGAATGTCAAGAAATGTTAATTCATTTAAAACGAATTTATCACATTAACAGCTACCATTATTGTATACCCAAATCCAATGACATATTTGTTGAGGACTTTATCCTGCCTTGTTCATTGAAAACCTATATGATAAAGAGAAAGACAATGCTAATCTTAAACATTTCAAGACGAGAAAAAAAAAACTTACAAAACTCCTTACATTTAAAATGTACAATGAAAGAATTTTTTTGATTCAATAGAGAGAGAGAGAGAGAGAGAGAGAGAGAGAGAGAGAGAGAGAGTGTGTGTGTGTGTGTGTGTGTGTCAAAGTTAATTCAACCAATCCAGTTCATTTTCATATCAGAGGACATTGAAATTCCATTAGAGCAGACATTAGATATGTCTACTTACAGTTCGTTACCGATTTTGTCCAATTTTGCATCATAAATACTGTGTATAAACATTCTAATAAACCCTGACAAATTCAAAATGGCTATATGAATGACCGAATTTCCTCTTACTATTTCAGAATTTTGCACATTGATCGTTATTTTAGTGATACTTACGTGTTTGGATTTTTTTTTACGTCTTCATATAACATTGGTGTAAAACATGTATAATGACATAAAATAAAGTAAGAGCATCGAATCATATCAGAAAGGACACATCATTTTCTCAATTCTTTTCCTATAAATTGGTTTCGAGAGGAGTGCCAGGATCAAAATGCCATGCAATTTTGCTATACTCTGTAACTTTCGCCAATTAAGACTTATTTCTATTGTCTTGAAAATCTTTCCTTGCTGTGATTTTGTTATATTCTGAAGACAAGTAAGCAATATTTTTCAGATGAAGAAGTTAAGTGATATTTTACTACGCCGTTTGATTCCAATGAAAATGTGGTCCTTCTGTTCAAGTTCCACAAACCCTATTTTACAACTGTGAGCAAAAAGTGTAATATGAATCCATTACATACATGTACTAGTTACATAGGTGAAGAAAATACATGCACGTGGTGTTTACCTTCTAATTTGTGTGAATAATGCCAAGATTCCTTTCATAAAAGCCATTTTTGTATTTAACGTTAATAGTACAGTTTGTCTGGTGTATATGTCAACTGCTTTGAAAGTATGACAGATTGCTAGATTTAAACATTTTGTTGTCAATTTGCCTCCTTTCACATGAGAGAAAATTTGTTAGTTTTTCTCACCAAAACTTTAGAACCCTTTCAGATTTTGACATTGGACTTGTAACATAAGTACATGTAGTTCACATATGGAAGAGGTGCAAGACTTGAAACTGTTGACCTTCATTCTAGAGGGGTCAAGGTCATACAAGTAAGATTGACAAATACCTGTCTCCAACTTGTCCCTGGAGCTGTTAAAGAGCGATACATGTTCTTTGCTATAAAACAATACTTACCAGTGTTTTTATGCATTTCACCAATTGTAAAATATATTTAACACTACATATATTTTACTGATTTTGAAATACACCCAGACTTATTCATTTTTCGTGAAGTAAACTAGTTCAAAGCCAGAGAGAGAGAGAGAGAGAGAGAGAAAGAGAGAGAGATTTCATTACAAACAAATCATACTGATGAAAGTTAATTTGAGTGCTCATTTTGAAATTTAAAAAAAATATTAAAGGTTTCTTTTTAATCTTTCAGCTGCACATGGGCAGACGTTTAACATACTATATATAACACGTGTTCCTGTCCAAGTTAGTCAGTATTGCGAGATTCAAAACCGGCTTGTCAGCTCATCTTCCCATTGAAGAACTCTAGAATAAATTAAGAAGTAGTTGTTAAATCCCTTGATTTCGGACCACACATTAAGTTGGGGTAGATTTTCTGGAACTTTGTCTGATATGGGACTTGTTGGGCGAGGAATCTGCCTGATTTAAACTGTTTACATTTACTTTTTTAATTCATCACTGTCACGGGTAATCGGTAAATCAAACACACCGTTCAGGACGAGAGTAAGTTGATCGGCGCTAAAAAGTGTTTTGTCATGTTATTGCAGTGTTTTACCAGACACGGATAAACAGTATTTCTGATTTCTAAACTTTCACACACTCTGAAGGGTTTTCACATAGTGGTCTAATCGAAGAAATATCTCGGAGTTCTCATTACCGACTGTTTTCATTTCGCTTTGTAGAATATTGAAAGTGAATTTATTCTGCCTTGTAACATAACAGTAAACAGTATCCATATTCATTAACATCGTGTTTGATTTACTTCACTTGAATAACGCCCTTCTTGCATGTTTACATTTAAGTAATTTAAAAATTACCGAGCCCACTTGCAAAAATGTCAATATTTGGCAATCTGTTAAAATCTGAAATACTACCTGTATAATAAGAAATAACTTAAAAATGAATGAATTATTACTGAGAAAAGTTTTACATGCTGTTTCATAATAGCTGTTCGAATTTTTATGAGTTTGGTTTGTTTTAAAATTTATTTTCATTTCAGCTGACATAAGTATTGTTTGCTTTTGTAGTGTCTATGTGAAAACAGGAACATTCTAGTAAAATATATTTCTTATGAATCAAAATATTAAAAAATATCATTTTAACACCTTTACCTTCTTTGGCATTTTTTTTTCCTTTCAGAGAAAAACATAATTTTAAAATCTTGGTTTCGGTTATAATTTCTTTTATAAATGACTCGCAATTGGGTCGTAGAACCATTCCTGTTTTATTTTAAAAATTATCAAAAAGTCTTAACGTGATTCATCGTCTTAATGGTAAACGATCATCTGTTATGCATAAAACCGTTTTAAATGACCCCGAATTTCATACTTTTTACAAGTATAGTTAAAAATATATTATATTATCATCATTATGTTTATTCAGGAATAGACTCATATTTAAAGGTATTACAAACAGATGTCTTATTAAATAACTACACAACACATTGTGTGTTATCCATAAGTTAAAGAAAACGAGAACTGCTTTAGCTGTAGGTTTTTAATGTATATGTCTACACCGAGGACTGTCTATGTAAGCCGCATAACGTGCTTCAAATGGCCCTTTTAATCTACAGAGAGACATGCACAATATATAGTAAACACAACAATAAAAAGATTGATTATTGGGGGGAGGGGAATGAAAAATATATAAATTGTAAGACAGTAATAATTATGACTATAACAGTGCTGATTATTCTTTAGTGCATTGTACTGAAATAATTAATAAAAGAAGTCACTATCTGTCATTTTCTTAATTTCATTACGTTAATATTTTTAACTTCTGTTTTAAATAAAATTTTGCTGCTTATACACGTTTAATTTTATCAGGGTAGTAGTTCCAATCTTTGATGCTATCATAATAGTAGTTACCGATTCCATTTTTTAACCCCTGGTATAAATAATCAAACTTACTTGATTTAGTTGATCTCTGGTTGAACAATTTCTTGTATATTAAATTAGTTTTCAAATACACCGAAGATTTTTATGAATAAAAAATTAAGATATGGTTCAGTCGAAGTTGTTTTTAATTTATTGCTAATACACTGTAATTAAATATATTTTAACCACTCGAAATATTTCTGTGGTATTTAATGTGTGGAAAATTATGAAAGCTAAAGCTCGCCCTTTACTACATGTATCAATAAAATCTGTGCTTAATATTCAATCGCATCGCTATTATAACATGCGTGGAAAGTATACAATGAAATAGGATATGAATTATGGAGATTATGAATGTAGTAATAAGGAGGATTAAATAAATATAAATTTGCACAGAGTCAAATTTGGTTTACTTCCTATCATTATGAAGGTACATAATTTTCCTTTATAAGATTGTTAATTAGAAATAATTTGAAAGAAATAATGTATCGAAAACGTCTTTTAATAGCATTTATATGCAATGAAATCACTAGAATTACGGTGAAAGTAGTGAATGGCACGGTACTCTCTAATGCTTTTATTGTAGATGTGAAATTTTAAATTCGTTTATATTTACACAGTAATCCTTCGCTTTCACACGAATTCTAAATTTTTCTCTATCATTTCTAATTTCAAAGAATATATACTCAAAATATTTAAATTTTCGCTATGAAATGTGATAAAATTCTAACAACCATACGAGTTCTTTGTGTAAATTCCATGGTCATAATTATTTATTTTCCTGTAAACGAAACAAACTTCGTTTTGGAAAATCTAGTGATGAATTCATCAAATGTCTAAATTAGCAGATTGCGACACAATCAAGGTTTCGGAGGTCTTCCCTAATTTAACGTCCACTTGACTCTAACCAGCTGTTAGATTAAACCCGTCTATGGATGGACTTCCAATCCGCATAAATAAGCCATTCTTTTCAAATAAAAACCACGCCCATCTTAAAGAAAGAATTACTTCGAAGTTTACAAGTCATCGAAATTGTTTGTAAATTGTCGCTTTCCAAACTTGGTAATTCCTGGGAAAGAAAAGTGACCCTGGTCATTAGACTACCCCATGGCGGGGGTACATATTCATGAATATTTTGCACTCTGAGCCGAAAGATCTCACACGTGCTTCAGTATAAGAGAGAAGTCAATGAATGTTCAACAAATTAAGATTCTTTATTTGATTTCTTTATTGATAATTAGATAAAGTACTTCATAAGAGTCATCCACGATTTTTCTCACTTGTACTTGAGAATTGGCACGCTTTGTTAAGGTCGTTCGTGATCAGCGTGTGTCTGCTGAACAAATTTCTCGGAATCTAATTTAATGACCAGGTTAAATATGCTAAGTTGTGCAATAATTTCTTGCTCAAGCCTAATGAATTATTAAAACCCAAGAATTGTTTAACCCCAACATATATCCCATTTTCCTTATATTTTAATATATAAAAGAAAAGAAAAAAAGTCGACTCGATGTTTTTTTTACCAAAGTAAAGTTTAGTATCAAATATTCTCAAAGCGCAACTTCAATTTATGGCACACAAAACGTTATTCGTTAATTTCCAACAAATTTACGATCTAATGAGCGTTGGTTTGCAGAGAAGCTGGGACTGTTTACGCAGTTTATTATATTTAAATAATCGGACTTTGAAAAACAAACAAAAACTGAAAGGTAGAATAAAGAATATAAAATAAAATACAGGTGTATAACATTATGGTATGATATGGAAATCTCACCGGTAATATAACTATTGCTTGTTATTCAATCTTTTTCTTCTTAGAGATGACGTATTAAAAAGAGCTGACTACGAAATTCATAATTTCACCAAGCTAGAGCTCCTTTAAGGTATTCGATCTATAAAAGCATTTATTTTCACAAAAAGTCACTATCTGTGTAGCATCAAATTTTCTGTGAAAATAATATATCTAAGTTTTAGTGAGAAAAAGATGGCGGAGAGAGTAGATGATGCCTAAATTAAGATTTGTTTTATCTGAGTTATCTCCCCCTGTAGAAATAAAAAAAAATATCTTCATAATTTGTATGGTTACCTTTATTTTTCTCTGCACTTTTTGAAAGATAATAGTAATATGCAACTTTTCGCCATGAGCTTTCTTTGGAAATTATATTCTAATTGACCTTATATGTCAGAAGTGTATTTTTATCATAAGAAATAATGCTAATCTCTGTGACAGGTATTTCTTATATGTCTTATCAATTTTGAACAAGAGGCCCACAGGCCTTAATGGTCACACGAGTATCAAAGCCCATACATAGACCTGTCTCCCATTTACTTTCAAGCCTCAATCTGGGGTCTTTGTTCACTGCTTTATGATTTATCTTAATATGCATACAATTCCTATTTAATTACAATATAAGGGAAGATGGAGTTTGAAGCATTTAAATCAGCCAATGTTTCCCCGACCAAGGTGCAATGAATTTCATAATTTTGGTAAAGAGCTTCATTGGACAATTAACCATGCATTTGGTTTTTCTCCCACAAGTGTGGGAGTAGAGAAGATTTTTAAAACTATCCTTTTTTGCAGTTGTTGCTCCAACCATGATGTCCTTGGGGGGGGGGGGGGGGGGGGGGCTATGATAATAAATTTCACAATATATATTCCTCTTATCGCAAGAGCTTTTGCCCCATCCCTAGGGTACCAGGGGAGCGGGAGCCCTGAAATTTAAAATTTGTGTTCCCCTTCTCCCAAAGATGCTTCATACAATATTTCGGAGGAATTGGAATGGTTGCTATCAAGAAGTTAAAAATGTTCATATGTTAACACATTTAAACACTGATCATTTTGGCCCCACCCTTATACCAAATCCCCTACCTCTTATAGTACGAAATTTACAATTTTGGTAAAGGGCTACCTGCTCTATTTAGATACCCATTTAGTTTCAATTTGGTATCAAAAGCATTAAAGAAGATGATTTTAAAATGGTTTACCCATAAATACCACATAACAAGTTTGGCCCCACCCTGGGGTCAGAACCTCTACCTCAGGGATCATGGAATTTACAATTTTGGTAAAGGCCTTCCTGCTCCACATTACTATGCATTACAAATGTGCACTTCTAGAGAAGATTTTTGAAAATTGGTCATTTTTTGACAGTTTTTGGTTCTGCCTCAAGGGCCCCTGGGGTTCAGGAGCCCTAAAATTTACAATTTATGCCCGCCTTGTCCTTCACACCAAATTTGAAAAGAATTGGAATGATAGTTATCAGGAAGTTAGAAATGCTCAACGTATGACGGACGATATACAACAGACGACGCACGACGACGGACGAAGATCAATTGCAATAGAAATGTTTTAGTCAAACACTGTGTATGATAATTACCTTTCATTTGATACAAAATTTTTGATGAAAAAATTGGGTGTTGAGTGTATCGGATTCTTTAAACGTCGGTTGTGCATATAACCCTATTAAACTAGTGTGAAAATATTATGTTGCTAATAATTAGTTGCTAATAATTAGGCTCAAACTTTAATTTCTATCTTCAGGAAATTATTTGGACGACATTCAGCCTTAAATTCCTCCTCTGACGTCATTGTTTGGGGTATCTGGTGCAGGAACTAGATACATTGTTTTTCATTCGTGCGATGAACCTAGTTATTCAAATTTTGAAATATGTGTAGAAAAATGATTCATGCAAGTGTAGTAATTGTGGCAACTTATCGACTTATTGTTTTAGTATACTATGTTCTGCACGGTGACGCATTGTATTTATTTAGAATATGAATGGGTAATCTCATCACAAATATGACGCTGATAGTGAATAATAGTATGACATGTCAAACGTTGCAACATTTGATATTTTCCATTTGTATTGTATAATTTTTTTCTTTGCATTGTAAAAATCATTTTTATTCATGTTTTTCAATTATTTTTTCCTTTGTATTGCACACCTTTTCATTTATATTGTGCATTTTCAAATTGAATTCTATATTTTCCATTTGTATTGTAAAATATTTCATTTGTATTGTATATTTTTCATTTGTATTCTATTATTTTTCATTGTATTGTATATTTTTCATTTGTATTCTATTATTTTTCATTGTATTGTAAATATTTTCAATGCATAATTTTCATTTGTATTGTATACAAATGTATACATTGGATCCGAAGAATTGGTTATTTTAGTTATAAAGGCCTTCATTGGTTTAAACGATGGTTCGATTATCAAGTTATACACTATATCTTAGACTGTTTAACTACATGTATAGATTCTACAGAACTTTCTCTCGCTTATCAAAATCGTATTTATTACTAGTGCTGCATAAAAATAGGGGATCAATTTATATCATGGTTGAGCATCCGGAACATATCGCTCGTTTTCAACACCACAATACAGGCTTAAAGATGATCAATGAAATCTTTCATAATAGATCAAAGTAAACAATCCATTGAATACAATACAAATGAAAAAAAAATATACAATACAAATGAAATATCATAAAATGCAAATAAAAAAATTATAATATGAATGGAAAACATATGACAGACAACGACTGGGACATCTTTTATTGTGACAAAATTTGTACTTAAAAGGATTTAATGAACCTAGTACTATTTGTTACTGATGTAGAAATTTCTTGCTGGGCAACAAAAAGTTGATTTCTTATTTTCTTGATTATGACATATAATACAAATTAAAATTTATACAAAACAAATAAAAACATCTAGATCAGAAATGGAAAATTATACAATACAAATGAAAATATATGCAATATAAATAGACGTTTACAATACAAATGCAAATTTATACAATACATTAATTGAACATTGCAAACATTGCAACGATTGACATGCCGTGTGATGCGTACACCATACATTTGTTTTCTTAATATTATTATCTAAAATACTTATCAACAACACTCGTCAAAATCTAAGAACGAGACATGTGATTTCTTTTCTAATTGGTGCATAAAAAATATTAGTTCCTCAATGTAATTATAAAAAATTTAAGCTGCCGTATGGACATTTTACGTGCTATAGATTTGCACACACACACACACACACACACACACACACACACACACACACACATATATATATATATGGTTATATTATGAAATATTTCTCCACTTAGGGCAGTTATGCTTATTTAAGGACATTCGCGACGATTCTCAATATTAATTTTTTGTGACATTTCACATATAATTCACGAATATTCTATCTCGTTACCATGTCTGTTTCAAAGTTAGCGTATTTTGCTAGTTCCCGGTTGTTGTGTAAGTAAAAATATAAAGTCGGCTGTTATGTATTTCAGTAAGTTGTATAGATAGACATTACTGTAGCAAAGAAGGAGACAAGTAATATTTGGAACAGTCGGGTATGCATCAAAAGTAATCGGTTATGATGGGGTAATGGAAGGAACTTGTCAATACTGTTACCCGGTCTTGACATGTGGCGGAAATTGCCCCCATCTTTGGCACGTTTTAGAACTTCGCAATTAATGATTTCTTTTTTTCCCCCCTTTTATGATCTGTCAAAGCATTATCGTCATATTTTTCTGTATTGGTTTTTTTATCAGGGGGATTTAATTTTTCTTAACACATCTTTATATATATATATATATATATATATATATATATATATATATATATATATCTTAAGCAGCATTTTTCGTTATATTTAGTGTATTGCTTTTTTTATTTGTCGATTTGTTATGTTTTTTAACACATCTTTTTGTATACATGTTATCTTGGGCATAAATGCATAGTCTAGTCTTGTAGTATGATTTGCATTGGTTTAAATACTATTTTCATTTATTCTCTCAATAAATGACAGTTCTAATTCCTGGCAAGGTGTTATGGTTCATTTTTATAATGGAGTTATGTTTGTGCCAAACAGAGCACCACCCTATCAGCTATACATAAAAACATTTATGAAAATAAGTTATTTATGTGTTGAGATATTTTTCTTCATTTGAATTTGGTGCCTGTCTTTGAATATATATTTTTATCTATCTTTCGTGCGCACGTGCACGAGAATACCGGCCGTATTTCTATTTGCCGATAGCAGAGGTGCAGTAGACGTTTTTCCATCCTCCTCCCCCCTTCTCATTCAATTACCCTTCATATCGAGGAGATTTAGAGAAAATATCGGAAAGGTTGCTGTTTTCCTTAAATCTTCAATCGGTGCTTTTTTCGGTACTTTACATAAAATATTTAAAATGCAGCTCTATTCTGTATGATCCTCTTACGTTAAATAGCTACATCCCATTTCAATTCTCAATGACAGTATAGCGAATGACAGCGTGACGAAAATAACTTGCTTAAATGGTTGAGTGGTCTAGCGCGCTGGTCACACGCCGCTAGGAGATTTGATTCTGCGGGAGTTCAACACCTGGTAGGGGGCAAAAGTGGATATATATATATAATTTCAAAAAGTTTGAGTGAATTCTCTATAGAAGAAAATTAGGTTTATCGTCCTTAAATGGCAATAAAGCAACAATCTGTACAACTCCATTGTTTAATGGCTTGGGTCAAGAAAGATAACTTTGTTTATTGTAGAAAGGCATATTACAATGTAAGTTAGAGTTCTTTACTGTGTTCGCATTGTCTCTTGCAAGGCACGTAGAATAAGAATATGTAAGTGGGTAAATCTCCCTGTATTGGACAACGTTGAGTTTTCGATATCTTTACATGCAAAATTAGTTATTTTCATATGCGAAGTATTGGGTTACTGAACCCGAATTATTATTTTTTTTTGTAGTAGTAGTATTGAATAGCAAGAATGCTCCCTTCCAACGATTTAGATTTTGAAGGTTGAGTACAGTTACTATAGTTTTTGATATTTGTTTGTTCTCCTTACTCCCCCTTCCTCAATGGTTTAAGATTTTGAAGTTCGGACGTAATACTTGTAAATTTCTGGTGTTTTATTTCTTTCTTTATTCATTCTTCTTATTATTATTATCATTATTATTATTATTTTGCTTATATTTTTTTAAAAAGAAATTTGAAGTTAACTTCTCCTGCGGCCGCCTCTTCCCGTTATATCACGTGTAAAAATAATCTAATTGCAAATATTATTGATGGTTAAAAATTTCATTGTAGAAAATAGTGCAAGCTGGCAGTTTGAAAATTGCTGCAAGATGCTCAACAATTCTAGTCCTTGATTTAAATTCTTTACATCCACCTGATGTGCATTTTACATAAAATATTCTTAAGGTTTCAATAGTAACCACCAGTGTGTTTCATTTTCCCAAAACCTGCTGGTGACTATTTATACTCTTGATTTTCAAACTTTGTTTCGGATGGGACTTTTGGCTCTCTGACAAATAGCCTCATTGTAGCTGTCTAATTCTAGTTTTCGAATATGATATGTCAAGCAAAATAGAACACATTTCTCCTTTGTCTAATATTTGGATACAAGTACTTTTCAAACACTAGGTACCCATCACCCGTGATAAACTAATTCACCTTGCTGACAAATTGGTTACAGTCTTAGTTCCAACTTTTTGGCCTTCTTTAAAACGTTTGAAGTAATAACACATTATTCAAAATTATGACGATTCATACCAGGAAACAGTGAAATAAATTCACTAAAATTGTATTTGAATCAAAAACAGAATACAGCCCCTCAGTTTTTCATGCACAAAGTGCTTAATTTTAAGGTATTAATCGAAATCCACATCATTTTATGTAATTCTAAGCCATTGACAATAAGTCTGTACATCGTTGAAACATTCCAACAAGCAGATAGCATCTGCAACTATATAAAAAGGTGGTTTAAAAAGAAGAATCTCATCTTGGTGTGTTATTATTTCAAATTTCATCGTTTCGAGTGGTAGCAATATCTGGTGTCGGTGATAACAGTGGTCACATATATTGTTTCTAGTAACCCAGAATCGGGGACTGACAAACTTTCAATTCAACCAAATTACCAAAAGACTAAGATAACGAACCATACTCAATCTCGTAATTCCTATAGAAAATACAAATCAGAGAGATGGGCAAACACGGACCCCTGGACATACCAGAGGTGGGACCATGTTCCTAGAAGAAGTAAGCATTTCCTGTTGACCGGTCACACCAGCTTTGAACACTGTATCTCGATCGAGTAAACGGAGTAATCCGCTGTCAGAATCAGTGTGCCAAAAACGGCTTAACAGTATGAAACACGTCAAACAGCATTTGACCTAATGAAAGATGGTACTGGCAAACTAGATCGTCATTACGGCCATAGAATTTGCAAAATGCTGACTTTAGACGAGACCGTAGAAACTCCTCCAACATCAACTTGTTGGTCAGTAACCTGCCTCGATTTAAAAACTGATAATATGCAGAAATCCTCTTTCGTATCAAATCAGTTGAGAGATAAAAACACGATATGAAGGTGATGATGGAGTACTGCTACATTGATAAGGGAAGTTGACAATGGAGAAATTGAAATCATTTCGTTTGTCATAAAGTTTAGTTGTTAGTTTGCCGTCAGGATCTATTTTCATTAAAAAAAATTAAGTACGAAGCAGATGTGGAAGACTCTTTGGTGTCTTTTATTTCAAGTTCACTGGGATACATTGAATCGACATATGAATGAAAATGGTCATTGTTGATAGATAAATGTCGAATTGAAGGCCACATAAAGAAATTTCTTTCTTCTCAGGTAGAAGCTTTTGAATGAATTCTGCTTCATAAGAACATAAAAACAGACCAGCTAACAAAGGAGCACAATTCGTGTCCTTGGAAATTCCAATAGACTGTTGAAAGACCCATTCATCAAAGACTACGAAGATATTGTCAATGAGGAACGTAGCATCTTTTTAATATCAAATTCAGACTACTTGTGCGTGGAGTCGGAGTGGTGTTTACATGTAACTAGATAATAATTTGGTTGACTGATTACTAGATATGAATATTTCCTTTTTTTCCATTTTTGTTGAAGAAGCAACTGTCAATGATGTCAAAAAGTCTAGTCTTCAATTTATCGTGAGGTATGGTCGTGTAAAGTGTTTTAAAATCATACGTTTTGATGTTGTTGATTTAAGAAACGTTTTGTGATTTCAAAGGATATATTCGGAATATCAAAAGAATTGACCCATAGGAAAAAACGATTTCCCGGAAATATTCACTTCGAGAATCAATGTTCATTTGTTATTTTTTACCGAATATATTTCTAAATGTTTCAAATTTGCATTTTGAAAATAAAATTTCGTACTAGCAATTTTAAACTAATCTTCAAAGTTGGCTAAAACAGCATTATCTCAGAAAAAATGCCAATTTTTGCATGAATTTTGGTCTAGAAGTCCTTCAGGACAGGCCTGTCTCAAATAAAATCTATGGTATTTTGATAGGTTTTGATCTAAGAAATAATTTCAAATAGGATTTTGTAAGGGGCACCCCTGTCTTGGGGTCGAAGTTTACAAAAAAAAAAAAAAAAAGACCTACAAAAAATACGAAAATTTGTTTATCATCGTGGTTCATATTTATGCCGTTTATATTCATAGTTAGTATAGCTCAGATTGTTAGACCGCAGACGCTCACAATCAACATTTTTAGTGTTCTGGTTCGAATCTACCTGTTGATTGTATATTGTTTAACGTCCCGCTCGAGAATCTTTCATTCATATAGAGACGTCACCATTGCCGGTGAAGGGCTGCAAAATTTAGGCCTATGCTCGGCGCTTATGGCCTTTGAGCTTGGAGGGATCTTTATCGTACCACAACTGCTGTGACACGGGGCCTCGGTTTTTGTGGTCTCATCCGAAGGACCGCCCCATTTAGTCGCCTTTTATGACGAGCAAGAGGTACTGAGGACCTATTCTAACCAGGATCCACACGGGGATACAGGCTTGTGTATTTTACTCCAATTTCTTCCTTAAATGCATGTTTGCTCTTGATATAAAAAACATTTATGAGAATACTGATAATAAATTTTCTATAACTAAAAGCATTCAACCGGAACTATACCTCAGTGTAAGCACACTTTGTTAGAGGATAAGAATCATTCACTCTTTGTTACTCGATACAAGTGTCACGAAAACAATCATGCCGAGCAAAAATTGCTGCGTTTACCTTTTAAGATTGATTGATTGTGTATAGTTTAACGTCCCGCTCGAGAATCTTACACTCATATGGAGACGTCACCATTACCGGTGAAGGGCTGCATATTTAGGCCTATGCTCGGCGCTTATGGCCTTTGAGCAGGGAGGGATCTTTATCGTGCCACACCTGCTGTGACACGGGACCTCGGTTTCTGCGATCTCATCCGAAGGACCACCCCATTTAGTCGCCTCTTACGACAAGCTAGGGGTGCTGAGGATCTATTCTAACAACCCGGATCCCCACGGACTGCCTTTAAGAACATTACTGGAAAATAGTAATGTTGTGGAAGATATACTGCAGAGTAGATGCAGTTCATTCCTCGGGAAAAATGTGTGCATTGGCGATATGTTATTCCAAAAATGCAGGAGGAAGGTTTACAGATTAGAAAAGAGTGGGGTTGGGTCAGCTAAGGTTTTATGTCCCGTTGTCATTATAAAGGCATCAGGTAAGGACCCTCATGCTAAGGATGTATCTGTAAATACTGAAGAGGGGTCAGATGAATACACAGTTGATGAAAGTTATACAACCTGATGTAAAAATTTATATACCTCTGCAAGCGTCACTCTTCCTGTTATTTGTGTTGGAAAAACTAAAGCGATGTACATCATTTGTCGCAAAGAATCAAAGGGTTTACGTATTATTCCACATTCAGCACGTGAAGACATTTTCATACTTCAAGGACTGTGAAATGGTTTCTAGTATCTCTTCGAGTTACGTGTATTGACTAGAACTAAAGCAATGCATGAGAAACAAATAACCATACTGATTGATTGATTGATTTGTTGTTTACGCCACACTCAACACTTTTCAGTTATCTGGTGGCGTCCAGCTTTTTATTGATATTTTCGTGAGGAGCAAAGATAGGGGCTTGGTAGAACATTTACTGGATCCAGCAATGTATCTTGGTGAGGTTTTTGTAGAGTTTGGGAATCCAGTATAGGTACGGTAACTCATATTCATCCACTTCATGGACCGGGATATTATATGTCTTTAAAACTGAAGCATGATTATGAAGAATTTCATCTTTTGAAAGGGCATTTAGAGTATATATGCGATCACTTGTGGAATTAATGTAAAGTTGGTTTACAATGCAGTTGTAATAAAGAGCCTTACAAACAAATACAATGTTGTTACAAGCTTTATCAGCTGGAACTAAAACATATTCCTCATGTAACCTATCAAACTCTTTTATCCTTCTGGTTGACTAAACACAGAAGGATAGATGGTACGCATTTTTGTTTTGACTGATACGGGATTTTAATATTCCTCTTATACTTTTAATCCATTCTGACAAGGTTCTTTTTCAGATTTAGCCAATCGTCTGTATCAAACGTTTGGTGAAATATTTATGTAGATTCGAATCATAATTTTGCTTAATTTACATGATTTTGTTTTTGTTTGTTTGTTTGTTTGTTTATAGCCGCCTGAGCAATTTTTCAGCTATCCGACGGTAATTTACATGAAAAAAAATGTAAGGGGTATTGTACATTAGAACAAAGATTTGAACCATTATGTGTCCCCACCTCCTTCTTACCTTGGCATGTATTCACTACAATAACAATATATATGACTTGTTGTAAAATGCATATTCTTCAATTCAAATAAATTCTATATTGATAATCTATACATATACAATACTAATTCATTTATACTAAAGAATATGTAAAACAATGCTCTGCATCAGCATTTTCTATTTTCCATAATACTGCGTCCTTGACCTTTAACCTTCTGACCCCTAAATCAATAGGCATCTTTCTTTCTGTGTATGTATCCATATATCCAAATTTGGTCTGAATAAAATATCAGGTACTTGAGTTGTCATCCAGAAACCAGTTTTAACAGTCAACTTCCATGCAGCCAAAACGAAGAGAAGTGTACTTCTTGGTATGGTTTCTCGTATGATGACAACAACGATCTGAAATATATAATTAAATGATATCTATATGGAGACTATATACTGTAGTGAATTGGAAACTTTTTGATACGATTCTTATTTGATCACTTTTGGTTGCTTGGATCTATTTCCTTATGTATCCTTATTGTGTTGTAATCTCCAATCAGAGTTTCTACCGGAGCACTTTTCTGCTTTGCATTTTTTCACTCTACCATTTTATGAGGCTCCATTGATTTTGCAGTGCAAAAACTTTGTAAAAATTGAAGACGCTCATAAATACGTTGCATAAATCTGTCATTGCTGATGTACATGTAAATCTATTTGAAGTAAATGTAGGTTACTGTGCTCAATTTAATCTGCCAAGATATGAAAATCACAATCTGTTATTAAGGTGATTTCACGCAAGAGCTTGTTGTATATATGATGAGTTTTTAAATCGAGGCAGGTTACTGACAAACAGGTTGATGTCACAGGGGTTTGCACAGTCTCGTCTAAAGTCAGCATTTTGCAAATTCTATGGTCGTTATGACGATCTAGTTTGCCAATACCACCTTCCATTAGGTCAAATGCTGTCTAACGTGTTTCATACCAATTGTTAAGCTGTTATTGGCACATTCATTCTGACAGCAGATTACCGGATCAAATTATAGGGCTCATGGCGAGTGTGACCGATCGACAGGGGATGCTTATTCCTCCTAGGCACCTTATCCCACCTCTGGTATATGCAGGGGTCAGGGTTGCCCAACTCCCTGTTTTGTATTCCTTATAGGAGATATGAGATTTATCACTGTTCGTTATCTTCACGCAAGCTGATCCACTTCGCCCACTTTGGTACTTAGTTTGTAGATTTTATATTTTTAAGAAAATTTGTTTTACATATTGGAAAAAAGTAACAAATTCACCCAATACAATATCAACAGCCTTTGGTTCAGGTACTACGTCGCTAGCATTCTCCCATTCCTCTCTCGTCAATCGTCTGATATTACAGTCCTGTACTGTGTCACCATGTGTGTAGCTGGTCTGACTGGTGTGCAGATTTTTGTCTGCCACTCACTTGTGAGAATGCCAGATGCAGCCTGATATATTACTGCACTTTTACTTTTGACGAATCGCCCGTGTCTTTTTCTGGACTGCTTTAGAATAGACTACAAGTGACATTGTCCAGAGCGCGTGTCTTCGCGCTCGCGTTTATTTACATTTCTACTTCTTCTACATTACAGTGGCACCCATCATCAAGTTGACTATTTTGCCACGTTGGGGGGTGCGCAAGTTAATATTTCATGGTAAAACTAAAAAAAAAAAATAGTATCTACAATTAAAAACAATCTAACATTTGCCAAATGATTTTGTAGCCGAGTCTTGAAGGAGTCGAGACTTGATGTCAGCACAATTGTGGTGGGCAAGATATTCCATTCTTTGATGATACGCGGATAAAACGATTCTTTTCAGCCTGTGCTTCTATATGATGGAATCTCTATGGCTTGATTGTTACTATTTCTTGCTGTTCGGTTAAATGGTAGTAGTTTGTCACGTTCACTTTCACTTAGTTGTTATAAAGTTTGTACATCATGCTGAGTCTTGCTGACCTTAGCCGTTCTTCTAAGGATGTCCACTCTAGTTGTTGTAATATGTCTGATACAGATTAGGTGTTGCGATATCTATTCAAAACATATCGTGCTGCCTGCGGTGAACCATTGCCAGATTCTTTTTGTCATTTGATAGTAGGGATCGAGACGTCATTATGAATGTCGTAAAATGAGAGAAAAGTAAAATTGTCAAATTTTGATTGAATTTTTAAAAGTTTATTTACAATAATAACAAACAAAAATCCATATTAATATGCTACTTTGGCATACAAAATAAAAGATAAGCATTTCCACATTTACGACTTATAAAAGTATGGCGACCCACTCAAGGTAAAATTACCACCAAAGTACATCCTTAAAAGGACAAACCATGTATCCACTTTGTAATATTTCCTCAAAAGTGACTTATTTCACAATCAATTATTTTCTTATAAATTGAAGAAAGTCAAAATCCTCGCTACATATGCATACAAACACTGTAAAATAAGGTCTTACTTTTGAACTGTGAGAGGAGTGGGACGGACAACTATGTACTCTCCGTGCAATATTTCATCAAACTGCGTGTAAAAAAATCAAAATTCTTGCCATGTGCACATCTTCAATACCCATATAAACAATTGTCACATTAAAAAGGTCACGGCTTTAAAACTCTAAAATAAGTTAGACGGACAGACCAAATAATCTCTAAATAATATTTCCTCAAAACTGTCAAGTCCAGTAACTTGTGATTTTCTAAAAAAATTGAAGAAAATCAAAATCATTGCCATATGTATACTTCAATATTCTTACAAACACTGCAAATTAAGATCTTCACTTGAAAATTGTGGGAGTTATACGGGCAAATCATGTACTCTTCAGACACATACCATTACTTAGGGGGCCTCCGTGGCCGATTGGTTAGAGCATCGGGCTCAAAATCACAAAGCCTCTCACCTCTGTCGGCGCGTGTTCGAATCTCGGCCACGGCGTTATGTGAGCAAGTTTGCCAGTTTACTTGCGGAAGGTCGGTGGTCTCTTCCCAGGTACATTGTATCTGGGTTCTCTCCTCCACCAACAAAAACTGGACGCGGCCACGGCGTTATGTGAGCAAGTTTGCCAGTTTACTTGCGGAAGGTCGGTGGTCTCTTCCCAGGTACATTGTATCTGGGTTCTCTCCTCCACCAACAAAAACTGGACGCCACCAGATAACTGAAAAATTGTTGAGTGTGGCGGAAAGCAATAAATAATCAATCAACAATCAACATACCATTACTTTTCAAATAAAGTAGCGAAACTCCTGTAAGAGAAGTTGAAATGGATCCAAACTGCACCATGATCCACAAAAAAGCTACACAGCAAGTTTCAGCTAATGTGTGACGGAGAAATGAAGGTAGATACAGAAAATCCTAGATGGACGGACAGCCATCACTGTAGCATTATATGCTCCGCCTAAAAAAGGACACAGGGATATCACAAACTGTAGAAATCACTGTTGATATTACTGAAATAGAGATTTGTAAATGTAATTTAAGGTAAATGAAACGTAAAATTCAGACAGATTTTGTATTTAAGTATTTTTCAGTTATTAAGCAATAACGAATATCTACAATGTGTGATATCCATTTTAGTTTATTTTACTTCCATGATGGAAAGAATAGATGACTAGAAAGTAGTATAAAAATTTCGTATAAAAATCTCAAACACAAAACTCTTCCAAAACTGTAAAATACATTTGCACTTATCTAAAGTTATGAGTAATTTACTTGACGATGTTATTGAAATAAGTCTGTTATACCTTTCTTTACTTTTGATAGACTTATCCACTTTGTAAATAAAGTATTAGTTGCCTACTGTTCGAGGCATTGTTTAGATTGATTGTATTAATTACTGCACAATTACACATTTACAATTTGCATAAAGAAGAAAGGAAATTAATTCAACGGCTGCCGCACTGCATTTAAAAACAATCCATAAATATTTCCATGAAATTAACATATAATTACAAAGAAAATAAACAATATGGAATAAAGGTTATGGAATGCAAAGCCTGTCTTCAATTCTCTCCATTATTATAAAACAAGAATCTAAAAAAGAAACCAGATTTTCAAGTTTTGAAATTCAACAACTTAGTCGGTGTTTTACCATTTCTTTTAATGTTTACCTTTTATAAATCATTACGAATCTCTGTCTTCCATATCTACAAATATTTCATATGTTCATTTTAAATCTTTGTCAAATTTATGATAATTTTCTCTGCATATGAAATTTTAAAGTTCCTTTTAAAATTTTTGATATTTCTTTGTGTATATAATCTAGCATGTGTAGTATCTCTGCATACTCTATTAGTATTTAGTTATTGTTTGATAAGCAACTATTTGATAATCTGTTAGTATTTCGTTCTTATTCGATAATTTATTCACATGCTTGCCCTTTACAATTTCATACCATGTTTAGAAAATACACTGAGGTTTAGTACTATTGTAGTATGTTTTTTCTATGCAATGTTTCTTTTATTTCTTATTCATATAATCATGTCCACTTGTACTGGGGGACCTCCATGGCCGAGTGGTTAGAGCATCACGCTCAATATCACAAGGCCTCTCACCTCTAGTCGGCGTGGATTCGAATCTCGCTCGCGCAGATATACGTGAGAAAGTTTGCCAGTTTACTCTCGAAAGGTCGGTGGTCTCTTCCCGGGTATTGTATTTGGGTTCTCTCCTCTACCAATTAAAACTGGACGCCACCAGATAACTGAAAAATTGTTGAGTGTGGCGGAAAACAACAAACAATCAATCCACGGGTATTGAACAGGTATATATTAAAACTAATACTAATTCTATGTTTGTATATATGTTTTAACGCAGGACCACAATCAAAACTAGTTGTATGCTAATTGTGTTATCCTGGGTAAATAAAGGTTATTATTATTATTATTATTATGCAATTACTATTTGGTAACTGATATGGTAGTCTATTGAATATTCGTTATTATTTTGTAACCTATTCAATATCTAGTTACTACTAGGCTATCCAGTTTAAAATACCTATTTTTTGTAGACGGATTAATACTGAGTTATTATTTAATAACATTTTTGTCCCATATTTACTCATAAACCATTCAATAAAGGTTGACGTAATATTGCTGAATTATTACATTCCAAGACGGATTATTACGAGTTGTGTACAATGTTTCCGAACCGTTTAACTGCTTTTTAAAATTATATAATTCTTCTACGAGTTACAAATGAAATTTTTTAAATTAATGAAACGGAACATGCTTATGCAACAAGTGTACCCCGCCTTTCAAACTGTATCATAAAAACAAAGATCGAGGTCAAACGATTTTCCATATCGTCTTCCCACAATTTATCTGGTGTTACGATGCTTTCTAGACATCATAATCTTGATAAATTACTTCAATAAAAATGCATGAAGATCGTAAGAATTACGTTGTTTTTTTTTTGGTAACTACTTTGCCCCAAGTTAGGAATACATTTGGTTAAAGAGACTTGAGATGTTATTCTGTTTGCAATAAAAATAGTCACAGTTAATATTAACTTAATATACATTGTTTAAACATATTCTGTTTCTATGTTAAATACTAGTCACATTGATGCAGAACGTTTATGCAGTAACGGGCTACCGTAATTTTGAGAACTACGCGTTATATTGGCCCCAGGAAAATTTCCCCTCAATATATACCCTAGCGAAATTCACTTTGTTACGCACGCATCTTAGCAGAATTAAGAAACATCTACAGAAAATGAGTCCTCTCCGTGTTTCACTTCTATTTCTCTTGGGATTGTTTACAGGTAAGGTCTTTTTCTACATCGCTGTGCATTTGTTTTCCTTGTCCCCTTGATGTTTAGCAGATTATAAATGTTTGAAATTCACCACAAATTCTATGTACAAGTATGTGACGGAGGATTAAAATATTACATAACATTAATTAAAAAAAAATCATGAGCGACATATTTTATTATTGTTCGATTTGAAAAAATAATACACCCCACATACTATGTTTTCAGTAACACCCCAAAATGTGTTTTGAAATTAAATGTGCCTAGTATTTGAATAACGTTTTAGTTAAAATCATCTTAATTGTGAATCACAGCGATGGAAAATACGATATGTATGGAATAACACGAAGAAAAATATTTTTAAAGGACATACGCGACGTTTCTCAATACATAATTTTTCTTGAATTTTCAAGCACAATTCACTTGTATAATATCTCATTTCTACAGAAAAAAAATTGGGGTATGTACCATGTCTATTTTAGAGTTAGCATATTTTGATATTTTCTGACTGTTGCAAGTAAAACTGTCAGTTCTTTACTGTATAAATAGGCATTACCGTAGTAAAGGAGAGAAAAATCTTTGGAACAATGGGTATTGAACCCGGGACCCTTACATTATAAATTAGGTAATCTAACCACTGAACTACCCAGGCCGATGTAAAAAAAAAAAAAATGTAATATTACTGTATCAGAAATTTTAAACTTGTTATACGAAATCGCTTCATATCGAGGAGATGAAAAAATGATTATAGAGGAAATATCAGAAACGAAGCTAGCGTTTAATTCTCCATAATCAGAATAAGTCAAGATTTGTCTGATAATAATTCTGTAGAATGTCAAGCAGCGAGTCCTTCTTGTCTGGATGTGTACCAAGAAAGAATGTCAAAATGCTTCAGTGATATTACCCAGAAGCCGTCGAAAGATGTTATCGCTGTTCTGATAGAAGACCGCGAAAACCCGGAGATCACAGGTGTAATTTGCAGGTAAATAATGCAATGGGATATAGTATTTTAACCCTATCTAAATAACAATTATATCAATAGTTAATCCAATGTTCTCTGTCCTGTAGGGAGAGAAGTTGTCTGGATATGAGGTTTAGTATTTTGCATGACGATATACTCAAAAAACTCGTATGCACAGTTTGCAAAGTTGAACGATTTTGTTTTGAAACATTGTTACATCTGAGCAACATGTCTGCGGAAATTCAGGCTAAACAAATATTCCAAAAGAATTCAGCAAATGACCCAGTTTAGTGAATACTTATCCGTTAAAGTAACTTTAAAATGCATTGCTAGAATTTATTTTACAAGACAATATTAACACTTCTATGATCAAAGATGGAAAACA
This sequence comes from Ostrea denselamellosa, assembly GCA_024699665.1. Taxonomy (NCBI): domain Eukaryota; kingdom Metazoa; phylum Mollusca; class Bivalvia; order Ostreida; family Ostreidae; genus Ostrea; species Ostrea denselamellosa. The sequence goes on from JAMZEH010000014.1 coordinate 16,900,834, forward strand.
GTGTTATTCTACAGGTGATGAAGGACTAGCTGTAAATTAAATATGATGTATCATGTGAAGGTTGGTTTACGACCAATACGTTATCATAGAGTAGCTGTAGAATAAAACAATGATACAGAATAAAATGTTCACAAATCACAGTACAATGGTATTTAAGAAATCCCAGTACTTGTGCAGTGCTTTGCGTATGGAAATACAGTTAATCACGTACTTTGATAATGATTACAGATTAGCAAAATAATTTGCCTTTATTTATTGCCATAATTTTTTTTCAAGCTAATGTATGTATTCTGTTTGAGAATATATGCATTCATGTAAAAAGAATATATACCGGTATGTATATTCTACGTGAATTAATCATTTTTTTCTTAGCAACAAGGCGAAGATCGTGTCGTGCGTGGATAACATGACATCAGAAGTTACCGAAGGACCCGCCTGTCAAGATGCAATGGCCAAGATCGGAGTAGCTGGTCTAACAGCCAGCTTCACAAGCAAGATGGCTTCTCTGTGTGGTAAAGGTCAGCCATGATGATTCTGCATAGTCTGAAATGTCGTCATTTTTAATGTACATTGTATATCATACGCACGTGAAACTGTATATGACATGATTTCTTTTATTTGAAAAAAACCCACAGTGGAAGTCGATTAAATAGATGTTTTATTTTCTAAGCTATTTCACCGCTGACCTGACCTGTTTTTTATATTGTTATGAGGCAGGGTTTAATTTTTTAGCTTCTACATGGCAAAAAAAATATATCTTGCTGTGGCCTTCAACTCTACATTCAGATCTATCGACGCCGTATTATCTTGTAAAAATAATCCCCTTCATTCTTATCCCAATGAATTCGAAATGAAAGACACCACAGAGTCTTCCACATCTGCTTCGTACTTTGATGTTTTATTGAACATAGAAGACAACGGCAAACTAACAACTCAACTTTATGACAAACGGGATGACGTCAGCCTCTCCTTCATCAACTCCCTATATATTTGTAGCAACATTTCATTATCACCTGCATATTGTATTTATGTCCCTCAACCGATTTGATACATAAAAGCTTGTTCTGCGTATGATTTTTAAATCATAGGTTTTTAAATCGAGACAAACAAACAAATTGACAAATAACTGACAAACAAGTAGATGTTACAGGGGGTTTAAAGTCAGCATTTCGCAAAATCTATAGTCGCTATAACGATCCTGTTTGCCAATACAATCTGTCAATAGGTAAAGGCTATCTGAGTGTTTCATATCAATTGCTAGGTCGTTCTTAACACACTGATTTCGACTACGGATTACCACATTTGCCTGACCAAGATATAGGCTCACAGCGGGTATGAACTGTCAACAGGTGTTGCTTACTCCTCTTATGCACTTTATCTCACTTCTGGTATAAACTTGGGTTCGTGTTTGCCCAACTCTTAATTTTGTATTCTTTATAGGAGTTATGAGATTGATCGCTGTTCGCTAAACTCACCTTTTCATTAAACGGAGAATCTTAATAAATAACTTCAAAAGCAGGTTATACCGAACGTAATGGGCTTGTTTTCTCTTGTAGTGTTGTATATGCGTTTCGGTTGAAGTCCTAAATATACAAAAGTATACGAAAAGAAAGTGTTTAAAACTTTATTCTTTTAAATTATTTATTTTCACCTGTATTTAACGTATCCGCGCCCCGTAGAGACCCGGGTTAGAATAGGTCCTCAGTACCTCTTGCTTGTCATAAGAGGTGACTAAATGGGGCGGTCTTTCGGATCAGACCGCAAAAAACCGACGCCCCGTGTCACAGTAGGTTTGGCACGATAAAGATCTCTCCCTGCTCAAGGACCTGAGCGCAGAGCATAGGCCTAAATTTTGCAGCCCTTCACCGGAAATGGTGACGTCTCCATATGAGAGAAAAATTCTTAAGCGGGACGTAAAACAACATACAATCAATCAATCAATCAATGTATCCGCCATCTCTTCCCAGATATTTGTGGTTCTTGCCGCCATATTTATTTATTTCCGGATTGAATAACATATCTATAGATATTTTTTAAAAATATATATAAACAAAAAACGTTTTTAATTTTCAAAAATATTTTCATTTCAAATGATAGAACGTCTACCTGAGTCTTCTAGGTACGTTTCTTTAGATACTCATCTCATACATTAAATCATATCAAACTCTGAAGTCTGAATGTTTCATTTGTAAATTCGTTTTAATTTTGTTATGCCGGAAAAAACCGCAAAAATTCAATTTTCATACATATTTTTATTTTGATTTAAAGAATTACAGCATTTACATGAGTCTTCTTTGCAGGTTTTATTAGATATTTATATCATGCATCAAATCAAAGTGAAGTCTGGATTTTAAAATCTCTTATTTGCGAACAAAATACCCTTTTTATCATTCTGGAAAAAATCCCCCCCACTCCCAAATTATAAAATAATCATGAGCTTGTTCCACTATTTCGGTGTTGAAATCATGCTTCTTACAAAGTGCTGAAACGAGCCATTAAATTTTCTAAGTGTAATAAGCCCACTTAAAAGCACTAAAATTTTAAAGTTTTTCGGGGTCCAAAAACCTGTTATCATGGTTATTGAGTGTAGTCCTTTAATAGAGAATTTGCACACGCAAATGTGCCTCACGTGAAATTTACGATAGGCATATTTGCCTGTGTATCGTCAACTAAATTTACTAAAATTACTAGGTAATTATGCAAAGTGCAGCTATTCATTTTTTGCTTTCAGGGACACAGCCGAAATCAATTAACCATTAAATCACGAGACTCATGTAAGTAAATAATTATATATTCAAATATCAATAGTGGATGCAGAAAGTTGTTACAATCTGTCAATATTTAACTTTGTAATAAAATAATACCCCCCAGTCAAGAATATCTAATTTTCTTTTTGTTTTGCAGAAGCTTAAAGAAGAGATTGAACAAGAAAAATCGGCGTTAAGAAATCAAATATACTCCGGAATTATTTTCTATTTTTACATTCCCTGTTTCAAGGTTTCTACTTTTACCCAAACTTTTGTTTCTTTTGATCATTTTTGAACAAATCATTAAAAAGATACTTTCATTTCTAGAACAGTGTTATTGTTTAATTCATCCATCTGAATTACAACTGGTGACATCACTACTTACCTTGTACTCGTATTTGTAAATATGAAGAAAGTTCAAAGACATTTGAGCTACCGGAAAAAAACAAGATTTTCTTCTAAGGGAAAAATAATTAAACTGTAACTAACAGAAAGAAGACACCATCCTGTGCTACAATACTCACATGATATACCTTCTTCATTGGAATAAGTTTGACACATGTTTACCGTATACCGGTCGCGGTAGCTCACTGGTTAGAGCGTTCGCTTCGTAACCGGGAGGTCGTGAGTTCGAGCCCCACTCGTGCCATGGCCGCGTCAAACCTAAGACGAAAAATAGGTAGTGATTGCTCCTTCGCCAAACGCTCGGCATTTAGAAGTGAGAATCACGGGTCTTTTGGATATGACCTAAATAAGGGAGGTCCCGTGTCAGGGTAGGCGTTGGCACGTTAAAGAACCCTCACTGCTACGATTTGTGGTACATCACCTACAGCTGGTGACGTCTCAATATGAGTGAAAAATTCTCGACGGGACGTAAAACAAACAAACAAGACACATGTTTTTGATTATTCGTCTTAGTAAAATAAAGTCAACTTCAACAATTTTGATTTACCTTCTATAGAAAAGATGAAGATAACTAATAGTGATCAATCACATAATTCCTACAAGGAATACAAATTTAAGAGTTAGACAAATGCGGACCCTGGATACCAGAGGTGGTATCAGGTGTCTAGGTGGAGTAAGCATCCCCTGTTGACCGGCTGCACCCGCTGTGAGCCGTATACCTTGATCAGGTAAAGGAATAATCCATAGTCTAATTGAATTATTGATACAGCACTGAATTATGGCCAACACTTTGATACTTTAATTTGTTCACGGTTTAGTATAAATCACTTAGTATTGTTTTTCGTCAAGGTGTTGGTAATTGAGGTTAATGTTGATTACACCCCCGTTTTCAAATTTAATTACACCGGAATTGTATGCATGTGTGATAAAAACATTCCTGAAACAATATTTATTGAATCATTTGATGGGATTCATATTAATGTATATATCACTGAAATAATAAAGAAGATTTTGGTAAGCGTGTTCTGTTAAGTTTCAGCTTGCAAATAAAATATATTTTGTATATGCATTTAATTGCCGAAACCCAAATATCATTCATCTGACTGATCCCGTGGGGATCCGGATTGGAATAGGTCCTCGGTACCCCTTGTTGTCGACTAAATGGGGGCGGTCCTTCGATGAGACTACAAAAATTGAGCCCTATGTCACAACAGGTGTGATACAATAAAAATGCCTCCCTACTCAAAGGCCGTAAGCGCCCAGCATAGGCCTAATTTTGCAACCCTTTACCAGTGAAACAACATACAATCAATCAATCATTCTTCTGACTGATTTTCATGTAAGCGATATATCTACAATTATTCAATGAAAAAGTACAATGTACGGAGATGAACCGAAATATCTGATTTTCAACAACCGCGATATAATGCCGGTACATATTGATAGCTACATTAAAGAAATGAATTTCACTTTTTAAAAATTCCATGAGGGTATGAACTACAACGCTTCACGTCAGTATACTTCAATAAGAGCGTTAGCGCTTCATGAAAAAAAGCTGGCGTGAAACGTTGCAGTTTATAACTTCATGTAATTTCAACAAGAGTACCGAAGACGGTACATAGTCTGCCCATGATATAGCTTATATAGGATGTTTTTCATAAACCAAGATTTGTAGAGCTTTGCTTTAGGTAGTATCAGCCATTATCAGGCTGTGACATACTTTCTATGCATCGTATGAACAAAAAGCCCTAGCTTAAAAACTGTGACAGGAGGTAGAGTTCTGCGTGTAAAATATTTTCCCAGATTTCAACGGTTCAACAACCTGTAAATATTTTAAATATCAAAGAAAATTAAAAAATCAACAGCTTGTAATTTTCTCAGAAATGAAGAAAATCAAAATCCTTGCCACATGCACATCTTCAATACTCAAACAAATAATCTGTAAAACAAGAAGACAAGAACGTCCTCACTTGAAAATTGCGAGAGTTCGTCTGACAAATTATGTACCCTCCATATGACTATATGAAATTAATTTTCAAATAAAGGGACAAAACTCTTGCAAGAGAGGTCAATATACATCAAAATTGTAACATGATTGACAGTGACCCGCAAGTTTCATCTTTTCAGATAAAATAAAATGTGTGACAGAGAAATGAAAATAAAAACAGAAATTCCCGAACGAACGGATTGTCGGATTACTGTACCATTCTACAACCCGTCTAACGACGGGGTATAAAAATGAAGTTAATTTCTTATATTTTATATCTGCATTCTACTTCATTTCTCTCAGCATTCCCAGTCGTTAAAATAGACATATTCTATTTGTGACAATTGCGGCCTCGTGTTTTCTGCTGCATTCTAATTTTCAGACTAGTGGTCCTTTGGACTAGGACATTCTGATTAGTGGACTTTCGGACAAATGGAGCTTTGAACTGGTAGACCTTCGGAGTAGTGTGTGGTCTTCTCACTGAAATAAAAAAAAGCCCAGAGGACGACAGGCCTTATCGATCTCCTGAGTATTAGGTAAAAGTATCACTAGTCTAGAAAAAAAATTCCTGTTCTGAATATCTAAGCTAAATTCTAACATTCTGCAAAAGTATAAAACAAGACGTGTTCTTAAAACTTAAATACCTTCGAAAATGCCTATACTGATGAAAGGCTTTACATAATATATGTAACATTAACACAATATGGTTAATTTGGACCAATTCTAGTGTCAAAACCCTGGGGTTGCAAAATTCACAATTTTGGAACACCCTTTTCTGCTTTTCATAAATATGCATTTAGTTTTTATACTGTATCCGCAAACTTAAAGACGTCTTTCAAATGTTAATGACAATAATCACTATGATGATTTTAGCCCCTTAAACCCCCTAGGATCATGAAATTTACAATTTTGGTAAAGGACTACCTACTCCTTGTAATATTTGTTTAGTCTCAATAGCTTTAAAGAAGATATATACACTATATATACCAAGTTTTGCTCTGCCATGACGTCAAGACCTCTACCCTGGAGATCATAAAATTCACAATTTTGGTAGAGGCCTTCCTGCTCTTCATCACTATGCACTTAATTTTTTTCCTAGAGATATGCAGTTGTAGAGAAGAGTTTTGAAAAATCGATCAATTTTTCTACCTTGGAACATAAAATTGGTATTTACAACAGAAGCTGCTCTGATAGACATGGCATCTTTAGAGAAGATTATGGGATCTACAAATTAGTGTCAAGGTCAAGTGACCTCAAACATGGAACCGAAATTAATAGAGATATGGGATCTTCAGAAATGATATGAGGATAGAAACTATTATCAAGGGCAAATGACTCGCTTGACCTTAATCATAGAATTACTTGAGAAATGTCAATGAAATATAGGCATCTGTATTGGTAAGTTTCTTACCTGTGAAAATCTTGTGTTCTGCTTTGGAAATAAGCCTGTATAAGTTTTTAAGGGTCGTTGATTGTTAATATAACTGTATGTCATGCCACTTACATGAATATTTTTGTTAAATTGCATAGTGCTGCGATTATGTGATGGGTTTCAATTATTCGTGACTTTCTGTGATATTTAATGCTTGAAAAAATGAAATACTGAAAAAAGTCCATTTTCTCCTCACTTGTTCTGATCACCCCTCTGCAGCTGGACACTGTGTTCCGCATGTTACTGTTTCATTATCATCGACACTTTAATTTACATGTAAAGTAACATGTACTTTGTAAAGAAGCATGAAAAGCATATGCTGTTATATTTTCTCAGATAGCAAATATATCATTTACCGATTATGATGAGGTCAGAGCAGACTTTGTTCCACCGCTTCGTCGGATCTGGATTAAAGTCTGCACAGATGATACGAGGCAGCCACAATCTCCGTCGGTTTACCTTAGCATACAGTTAAATCAGATCCCATGTTCTGTTCACTTTTTACTGTTACGCTTTGCCCTACAAGATGGCGTGCGCAGTGTATTTTGGGTAAAAGTCAGCTATTGATTTTAAGGTCAAAGGTTATTTGCTGATTGCTTACATTGCCCAATTTTGTGGTGTTCTTGTTAGCTGATTGTGGTAGTCACTGTTGAAGCATTCGTAATCTCTGAGAACATGCTATGGATGGACCGTACAAATTGCAATGCGAACAGCATAAATGTGCAACATGGTGGGGGGGGGGGGGGGGGGGGGGGTATTCGCCTCACTTTACAGTTTTATTGTATTACCGGATACTGTATATTCATCTGAAAGCGAATCTCATAAAAATACATCAAAAATACACTTCCCGCGGCAGACATTTTTGCATTGTGAACTTAATGTACATCTTGCAGTTTAATCAGTAAACATAATAGATTTGAGTAAAATTCTATCAGTGACAATGTTGGTTGGTTTATATTGTTTAACGTCCCGCTCGAGAATTTCTTATTCATATGTAGACGTCACCAATGCAGACGAAGGGCAGCAAAATTAGGCCAATGCTCGGCGCTTACGGTCTTTGAGTAGCATTCACAGACATGCGCGAGTTAAGGCACTTTCCCATTAGCTGCAGGTTATTCGGGTCATGATTGATGATTGATTGATTGATCGTTTGTTGTTTTGCGCCACACTTTACAATTTTTCAGTTATCTGGTGGCGTCCAGTTTTTATTAGTGGCGGAGAGAACCCAGATACAATGTACCCGGGAATAGACCACTGACCTTCCGAAAGTAAATTGGCAAACTTTCAAACATATATCGGCGCGTGCGAGAATCGAACCCGTGCCGACTAGAGGTGAGAGGCCTTGTGATTTTGAGCGCGATGCTCTAACCACTCGGCCACGGAGCCCCCCCCCCCCCCCCCCCCCCCGATTAATGATGAAATAAAATTGTTTATTGCATTGTACAAATTCCTTTTTGCTCAATTTTCAGAAAAAATATTTTTATTTCGTATATAACTTACTCAATTCTGAAGGAAAGCGAGTGGTGATTTCAGAATCAGTTTTTAAAAAGGCTACTATGTCCAAATATAGATGCAATGGCGGGCGGTATTGATATCACAAGCGTTGATTATTGGAATCCACGTGATGAACGGTATTTCTTGAATGTTTTATGAGGAGGAAAATATTGATAGTTCTATAAAATATTACAATTACGCAGAGTGATACCCAAATATGGAAATTGTAAACAAAAGTAGTTGACTGTTTGTGTTCAACAGCGTTTCAATCCCAATGTGTACGTTTTGTTTATAGCGTTTGATGGTCACAGTTAAGCACATCAATCAATATTCTTTAAGAACTCTAAAAGACTGCTAAACTGTGCACAGCTTACACAGTCAAGGTTGGTGTTCTAGTCGCACGACCATATTTACGGCAGGGGTAAATAAGTCAATTTCGCGCCACACATCATCCACAAGACCGCGATCATATGTTGATATTATCCCGGGCATGTAGTTTTTCTCCGTATTGAATTATTTACTCTTGATTAATCCTTAGCTTAATATGTATAAAAACGGTATATTGGTCAAATTAAATTTTTACAGAATGACCCAGAAAAGCTGTGAAACAGATTCAGATTTAACTGATCCCGGAGAATTCGAGGATATCGTTTTTACTACCCCCCCCCTCCCCCCCCCCAAAAAAAAACCACAACACAACCCCAACAATAATAAATAAAAAAACCAAACAAAACAAAAATACAAATACCGCATTATCAAGTGAAAGGCAGTGCGAGAAAGTATTTTTAAGCACAAGAAATTATAAGTATATGATATATAATATTTTTGTCAAATCTTTGTATGTGGTAATTGTTTTATTCAAAATCAAATACATGGAATAACTTAATAAATGATAGCAAAGTAAATTCATTATTAAGGTAAAAGTATTTAGTCAGTTTTTGTGATAAAGAAATCAATTAAACAGAATAAAAACCCAAGCACTGCCAGTAGTGATTCTGAGGATGAGCATCATGATGATGATACTGCATATAGGCTCCCAGTACAAGTTTATGAAAAAGAAAGAAGTTGTTTCCAAAATCAAGTAAGATGTTAAAAATATTATTAAACAAAGCAATTGTGGATAAAGAATTTAGCAGACAATAACTAAGAATTGATATTTTATACTGACAACAAATGTGAAGCAGCAACACAAACAGATATTTCAGGGAGTATCCGGATGTCTTGAGACCAAAGACAAAACTAATCAAAAAGGAACCCAAACAATTATTTTTATTATCTATAGAAAATGTTAAGAATTAAAATGAAAAATTCAGAAATATTAGATCTTTCAGATAAAGGAAGTCTATAACCGAAGCAGCCAATATCTTACTGGATTTATCAAAGATGTGGATGGATCCTCGAAAAATCTCAATATTTATTATCAATGGATTGAAAGACTTTCTGACACAAATAAGAAATTGAAAAGGGGAAATTTAGCAAAGAGGGTGAGAAATAGTTAAATAATTGTCTAAATAGGGACTTTGAATTTCCCACCAAGGAAATCCATTTTACAAGTAAACCATTTGAAATTGAAAAGTTTGAACCCAGTCCTACTGCATCAGTGATTATTAAAGATTTGACAAGTGAACTAAAACATATAAAAAAACCCAATTCTGCATCATTGTTCGAAGAGTTGCAAGAAAAAGCAGAGAGTTTTGAAAACAAACTTGAAAAAAAAATGTAGCACAGACTTCTCTTCGAAAACAGAAAAGAACTTAAACGTGCAAAGCAAAGAGAGATCTGTCATAGAGATAGTCTTGAAGTTTGAGAACACGTAAGGTAGATTCTGTTAAAAATGAAAACGCTGTTGCTGATGAGATTTGTTGCACTAGAGAAATGAGAGCCTCCGTAGAGAACTTGTTACAACGGAATATGGAAGAAAGCTTGCAGAAATCTATCGTGAAGCTACAGAAAATACTGTAAAGTTATATGATGAGGATACAAAGAGATGTACACAACAGTTCAATTATGTGCTCACCCATTGCTTGAATATCATGTTAGCACTAACAGAGTTGGGTCAGTTATTGAAGCGTATCGTAAACGTGTTGGCAAAACTTCAAATAATAATCTCCTAGCACTCTAGATATAGTGTGAGTTACACTAGTTAGTTCATATTGCTCTGACTGTAGATAAAGCTTAGACAGACATAGAAAACGCAATATTTGAGGAGAATTTTCCTGTGTTCAACAAACAGTTCTAAAAAAGACTGAATATGGAGCCACAAGGCTTTTTAGAATCGCCTTTAAGGCATTTTTGTATCATGGGGATAAAAAAGGGATGTCATAGACCTTTTATGAATTCATTCGGGATTTTTTGCAAGAGAATTGATTTCGAAGTTTACCTTTGACGTCATTCAAAAGGCAACAGATTTAACATTCTTTTCAAAAATGCAGGTATTTTGTATGTGTTTAAGGGAAAAAATGCTTCAATTTCTTCAAGAATTTGGCTACAACCAGTGGGTTCTTTATGATTTGAAAGTGTCTTTTTTGTGGCTGGATGCAGAGTATTGGGTTTGCTATGCAAATTGATCGCAGCCCCTTTCTGGAACTTGAACAAATAGCAAGACATTCCTAGTATGGAAATGAACAAATACTACATGATTTTGACAAATTATTTGAATGATACATCAAACAATATACACGACTTCATGACCGGAAAAATACTGCCATTTGGAGAAGAGTCAAACATGAAGCATGGCATAGTATTTGATAAACTCATTGAATCTTTTGAAAGTGATGACAATACAGCCATAATTATGAGAATTGTACAAATACCAAACTAACCAACAGTCACTTTAAGGACCACTTACCCGGAAGTTTATATGAGGATCCAACTGTGGTGCTACGGCAAAAGACTAGAAGTTTTGCTAAGCATAACAAATTCAGTGGATCCATGTTTGCATATTTAGATGCAAGCCTCATATAAGACCCTTTCAGCAGAAGCATACATGTTTATTATGTTTGCACTGAACAAAACATAGAAGTAGATAGAATCCAAAGATGAGGAGATCAATCAGCTTCCAAGTGAAGCATACAAGAATGTGGAGAGAACCAAACAAACATTTACAGAGAGAAAAGATGATATTGCAAGGAGGAAAATGAAATAGTGAAAAGAGTGGAAGAATCACGGACAAAGCAACAGAAGGAAAATTTGTTACAGACAAATAACATTCTCTACTTGGGTCTATGGCAAACGATTGAACAAGTGGACAATATTACAAGCACCATGAAAGAGGAGGATAAAGCTGATGCCCTTAAAGCACAACTCAGGTTACAGAAAATAATCATTCAGAAGGCCAGTGAAAGTACTTTATCCAATTTTTCAAAGATTGATCAAGATTGAAAGACAAGGAAAATCTTGACATCTAAAGGATTAACACATAATGTGAAAAGGCCTTTCCTGTACAGAATGATACAAACAGCCAGGGAGTGAACCCTGTTGGGAAAAGTATACGAAGGTCATACAGTGTGGTATGGTGGCTATGTTCTGTCTCGGGTATTTTCCAGCTTTAATTTTGTTTTCGGATTTCAAATTACATTGTTGGTTGCTTTCGGATTTAAAGTGAGTTACAACAGCTTCGCAGCTTAAATTGTTGCAGTTCACTACATGGATTTCAAGCTCGTTTTCACCGAGTTCATTTTAGTTTTATTCCAGTTTTTACTAACAGTGTTTCCTTTTGTTGTTATCTCAACCCTGTTTTCCTAAGAAGAGATGTTAGTGTACTCCACATTTATGTACAAGCAATATATGTCACAGTCTGTAATATTCTTGATATAATGTTGCCACAGTATATTTTTTTCACAATAATATATTAAATACTAGATGTTCCTTAGCATAAATTTAAGGATTTTATAATGGATGAAACACTTGTAAAACGTTTTGCTCATAAATTTCCACCACTATAATGTTTCATAGATAAATTTTATTTTATTTGCAAGTCCCTGCATTTCCCCATTGGTTTAAGGTGAAATACGCCATTTATTCATTCCAGTTCAAAGACTTGGAAAAAGGAGATTTAAAAATTTAATCAATTGATTTATGTTAGTTAATGTTTTTGTTTGATAAAATCATAAAAGTAATAAGTAAAGGTGTTTCTTGATTGACAATTTCATAAATATATTCGAACAGAAAAGCCTTGGATACCTAGATATTTCAAACTGCAATAACTTCTTTACGGTGCGGTGCATCTTAATGATTCACATACCATCTGTGATATGCAACACATCACACACACACACACACACACACACACACACACACACACACAAACATATATATATATATATATATATATATATATATATATATATATATATATTGTCTTTGAATGCTACTTTAAGCAGGGAGACACGGCGTTCGAATTTTTTGCGGTTACAGCTCAGCTTCGAGGGACCGCCCGGTTTAGTAGGCTCTTACAACAAGCAAGGGGGTATAGGACTTATTCTAACCCTGATCCCCACGTGATATCAGTGACAAGGCAAATATAGATATGAAAGATGTGTTGGAGTATAAAACACGTGCGAATGACATGGGCATGTACGCATTGCGATATGAGATGGTAGGGGAAATTGTTTTGTTTTTGATACTGAAACTTATGGGTTGGGTGCATATATCAAAGTCAGGTTATGACAAGATAATGAAAAAAAATACTTCTCTGTTATTTCAAAACTTGTATTTCATATTGGTGTAGTTTATAAATTATGACCCTAAATTACATGTGATCTATACATACTAGTGAACAAAGCCTACTATTAGCAGAAGTCCCTTTTTGGCATTTCTCTCATTTGGGCTAATCCGCACCATGTAAACCCCATCTGAGTACCGTGCAAAGAGATTCCCGTGTCAAGGATCTTTTAACCCTTTGGCAAACAAAAGACTGCTTCCCTGATTTTCGAAAAAGAGTAGGCTCACTGTGGGCCGTCAGGAAAACTAAAAAACTCAACTGAACATATTTCATTTAATTAACCGCCGCAAAGTAGCTGAAATATTACCAAAGCGGCGTAAAACCATAGACAATCAATAAAGAACTCCTTAAAAAAATCTACCCTTCATAAGGGCCATTTACCTTTTCTCTCAGCGACAGACCTTTTGCTGGACCATATAGGTTTTAATATGAATTTCCTCAGCAGCTGATCACGTGTCTTAGTTTTCGTTTTTGCACCCTTCTATATAACGGGTATCATGGTGATATCTACATGTTGAATATCATATTCTTTTATGAAACACTCGACTATTCCTAACATAATTCTACACTTTAACACCACTTAAAATATAGGGTTTCTCCATAAGAAGCGATTAAATGGAGGAAATCCTTTGGTTGAGACCACTAAAACTGAGGCCCCGTGCTACAGCAGGTGTGACACGATAAAGATACCTCCATGCTCAAAGACCGTAGGCGCCTAGCACAGACATAAATGCTGCAGCCCTTCACCGGCAATGGTGACGTCTCCATATGAGTAAAAAAAATTCGATTGGGACGTTACACAATATACAACCAACCAACCTAATACCTTTTCAAATCTATTCCTTGCAGATAAACTTTTAAACTAGAAAAAAATTGATCTGCAGCATTTGATTGATTGATTGTTGCTTTCCGCCACATTCACCATTTTTTCATTTACCTAGTTGCGTCCAGTTTTTTTTATTGGTGGAAAAAGGAACCCAGATATACTGTAACAATATACCCGGGAAGAGATCACCGACCTTCCGAAAGTAAACTGGCAAACTTTCTCACATATATCGGCGCTGCAGCATTTGGTAAATTTGTGACAGTGCTATGCAAACATTACAGCAAAGAGTGTATGAGTTGTATTTCTCCTCCTGCTTTCTGGGACACGTGCAAGTACGGGTGCACGAAAATGAAAAAAAGTATATACGCCAAAATGCATGTTCATGCTTTTGGCCGCTAACAAGACACCCCCTATCTCTGTTGCGAGGGCATAATAAAGAGCGCTAGCATGCCAACACGTATCTGTCAGAATCACTTAATTCATCCACTATCATAGAACATGTTAACGTCTCCTCTTGAAATATTTGAATCAACAACTAAAGCTTTATTGTTACCCAAAAGTAATTGTATACATAATCAAACACGTAATGCTATGTCGGATGTCAGTAGCTTTGTCAAAAAAATACTGAGAAAAATAAAATCAGCATCGGTCAATTTAACTCCTCTTTGATGTCAAATTTTCATAGAAGAAGAGTTAAATTGATCGATGCGATTTTATTTTCAATTTAATTTCTCTTCTAGGTCTAATTGCGGTAGCTCAGTGGTAAGACCGTTCGCTTCGTAATCGTTAGGTCGTGAGTTGGAGCTCCGTTCGTACCATGGTCGCGTCAAACCTAAGACGTAAAAATAGGTAGTGATTGCTCCTTCGCCAAACGCTAGGCATTTAGAAGTGAAAAAGGGTTTTTCGGATATGACCTTAAAAATTGGCACGCTAAAGAATCTTCACTGCTACGGCCCTGAGCGCTAAACATAGGTCTACATTTATGGTACTTACCTACAGCTGATGTCTTCTCAATATGAGTGAAAAATTCTCGAAGGGACGTAAAACAAACAAACAACCAGTCATAATTTTATGGAAGTCTGCACTATTTCTTTATTAATGATTATCACTGGGTATAACGTGATATTTTGATAAAAGTTTCATTATCGTTAAGTCCCAAGGGGATCCAGGTTAGAATAAGTCCTCAGTATCCTTTGCTTGTCGTAAGGGGGTGAATAAATGGGGCGGTCCTTCGGACGAGATTGTAAAAAGTTTGGCCCCGTGTCACAACAGGCGTGACACTATAAAGATCCCTCCCTGCTCAAAGACCGTAAGCGCCGAGCATTGGTCTAAATTTGTTGCCCTTCACCGGCAATAGTGACGTCTCCAAATGAGTGAAAAATTCTCGAGTGTGACGTTAAACAATATACATCTAAATATAGAATACCAATCAATACTAGATGTAAAACAGAAACGGTACCAATTTTGATGCACCAGATGCGCATTTCGACAAATAATGTTTCTTCAGTGATGCTCAAGTCAAAAATATTGGAAATCCCAAATAAGTACAAACTTGGAAGAGCTGAATGAACCAAAAATACCAAATAGTGGAGCCAAATCCGACAAAGGATCAGAGCTATGCATGAGGGAGATAATCCTTAATTTTAGAATGAATTCCTTAATTTTATCACAGCAAATATTTGTCCGTAATATAGATTATCAATCAATTCAATAGAGTCCATAAATCAATATTTTGATAGAGACTATCAGTCAATGGTAGGTCTAGACTATCAATTAATAATAAATATAGATGATCTATAAATACTTAACATAGCCAGTCAATTGATATAAGGTATAGATTAGCAATAAATGCTACACATGTACTATCATTCAATTTGGAGATATAGACTAAAATCAATATTACGGATAGAATATCAATCAATACTAGATTTAGACAATCGATTAATACTAAATATAAACTATCAATCATTACAAACTTACATGTTATCAATCAATCAATATCAGATATCAATATCAATCAATCAATCATGGTTATAAACTATGACTCAGTCCTCGCAATAGACTATCAATCAAGAATAGGTATAAACTATTAGGGAGAACTTCTCAGTCAGTATTAGGTAAAGGCTACCAGTCAATACTAGGGATAGACTATTTAGATATATATCAGTATTAGGGATGAACAATCGATCAATACTACTGAGTATCCAATTAACACGGACATGGTGAGTTATAACTATTCTTGATAAATAACAATCTAATTGATATATTGTTTAAATGAATCACATCAATCAACGATGGAAATTATTCGGAATGATCGCCATTTGCCCCATGAAAACGTAAATAACGAAAGTGAACTGATATTTTGACATACATTATTGACAGCATAATAATTATAATGATGTTGCATTCCATTCTATTATAGTAGTCAGGGTTTGACAACTTGGTACACTCGTACTAGTACCCTCAGCTCGTGTTCAGAGTCTAACTACCATTTTGGCAAAGTACATCCAAAATGTAACATTATTAAATGAAAACTAGGCATCACGTCACTTTTCAAAATTTAAACTGTTTTATTTTAAAATGTGTTTTCATTTTCAAGTTAGATATGGCCTCGACCAAGTACAGTATGTGTTGAAATGTGTCATGCGTATTGAAGATGACGTCGATTTTGTCCGCTGAGCACGAGATTCTCCATGGAACCAATCACTGCTTGAGACGTCTGTGTGCATCATCATCACAGCGGTATTGAGCAAGACAAGACAAGCCTATATTGAACAGTGCAGGCACGCTCGATTTTCGGAGAATATTACTCATATATCTATGAATGTGCTGGGATAACAATCTGTTACTAATTTTTGCGCTAAACACACTATTTTACGCTACGCTCTGCCCATGTGAAGATAGAAGTGTTTTTCATTTTCAAAGATATACAGTATGGCCAAAAGGTTCTGTACGGGTCCGGTACGTATAAACTTTGTTATAGTTTGAGGAACTTTCTAATACAATTTATTTACTGTTGTAACAATTAATATAACTCTGTTAATTATGTGTATATGAATTTTCTCATGTGAGAAAAGTATCGACTATGATGAAATATGAGGGGCTTTGAATAGTTAACATTCAGTTTTCAGTAAATACTATGAAGTCGTAGAGCAGTGACGACGTTCTAGATTTATTAGTTTTTGTTTTCAAAATGAAGACAAGAAACGTGTCATATTTTATTTCAATTTTTTTTTTACAATTTCTCTTACACAGTGTATACTACATCAGCTGTTGATTTCCCTCATACCTATACTTACTTCTTATTTATTTAACGCGTTTGCAATATGGCAGCGTTGTTTTCCTTCAAGGAATGCGAGACTTGCACTGAATATACGTAAACAAAGCTATTCGAGGAATGCACTGCCGGGGTTGGCCGTCGCCCAATATTGTTTCCGAAGAGCTTCAAGTGACATTGCTTGTCTGTGCTTCAGATAATTGTTAATTTCAATTGAGTGTTCCTTGAAGAAGTCTTGTTTCATTAAGAAAACAAATCTGGTTTTTATAAAACCCATGATGGATCACATATTACAACTTTCTCGCCCCAGAAACAAAATAAATCCAATAAAATTTTTACCAGAACCCCCGACTTCATTCGTTTAACCTGGATTGATGTACTTTTGAGGAATCCATTACTGGTTGCATTGTAGTTTGTGAGTTTGTAATAGCTGCAGTACTCCCATGTACCTGTGGAGAAACGATAATAATGTCACTTGATATATCATTTGGTGTCTACATTCTAACACTTAATTAATACTTTTGTGTCAGCAAACATTTTAAAGCACAATCCATTGCTATTTGAACGTTCGACTATTCTTTGTCTATATAAAGTTTGAACTTTTAATTTGGGGATACTATATTCGAAAAAAAAAACAACGTATTTCCTCGTTTCCATGACGGAATTCCGTAATAAATTAATACCCTCAATGAAAAAACTTTATTTTTTTCTGATTAAACAGACATCCGGTGTAGAAGTAGACGACAATTGTATCCAGTCCTATATAAACTTACAACTTCATCATTCCGCCCAGTTCATTATTTACCGTCTCTCCGATGACAAAAAGCGCATCATCGTAGATAAAATTGGACCAGTAGGTTAGTTATGTGAAAAATTGATAAATATGTATATTTCACACTGAATTGAATACACAGTAATGTTGCTTTCTTGTATGTTTGCATAATATTAGTGAAACTGTTATGCTTGATTTTATTTTATAATTATTATTTTAAAGGATGCTCATACGACAATTTTGTTACGGAACTTCAGAACGCGGGAATAAAAGGAGAGGGACGGTATGGTGTTTTTGATTTTAGCTACACTGTAAAAGAAAGGATGGTGAACAAAATAGTTTTCTTTTTATGGTAAGTAAGCACTCAGCTGACAGTAAAAACAATTGTGAATAGTATTACATGTTTATGAATGAAAAATTTATTATTTTATTGCACCTAGGATCCCGGATACTATACAGGTGAAACAGCGGATGTTGTATAGCAGTAGTGTGCGCGCACTAAAAGGAAGACTTCCGGGAATTCATGTGGAAATGCAGTGTAATGATGATTCCGATTTGGCACAGTCTAATCTTCTCCAGCGTTGTCTAGAAAGGGGATATGACTAATGTTTAGGGCAGAATCAGATCAGCAGTAGAATCTCAAAAAATACATCAATGCATCAGACTTGACAGAAAATGACGTACGTTCATTCATGACAATATGGTTTTGATTTTCATAAGAAATCTACACACCTCAATTGACTAATATGTTTTCCAAGTTGCCGACAGAACACATGGTGCGAATTGTCGCTACAAAGAAGCCGCTTAAGCAATGCTTATAAAAGTGTTATTTTGGCATTGTTTGTAGCTAATCTGCGTATGATGTAAGAGGGCAGTGACAATTGACTGATAGTGAGATTGAGAATCTGATAACGATGCGCACAGATTAACCACGCGGTAATAGGAAATTCATATCTGATACAGTGCCAAATATAAATATATATGTGCATAACACTTGTATGAAGATAAATTAGTCATCTCCACGTCGCCCTCATTCAACACTAAGTGCTAAAGAATTTTTTTTGTTTCTTGCTTCATCACAAAACGGAGTATCCATCTACATGAAATGTAGAGGTTGTTAACCCAGTATTGAATCTACTTTTATACATACTGTAAAATTGTTTCATTTCTTTGTTGCGTGTTAAATTCGTCTATTAGCAGTCATATTTCGTTCTACAAACAAGAACACATACTGTTACACGGCAAGGATTGAAGTCTGTGTTTTTCTATCATAACGAAGAACAATACCGGATCGACTGACTACACGTGACCAAAATATAAAATTGAAAACAAACTTTTCTTTCAGAAATATCTGTGGAAATCACAACTGTCATAGCAAATAGTAATGTCGCACCCTGATACTCATTCAGAATTAATGTTACGCAATAAAATTCTAGAATGTAGTGTATCTCAAAAATAAATAATCTAATTTTCCGTTGTCGATATGTTATAGTATTATTTCAACTGCAGCAAAGAGTGGACGAAACCATTTTTCTATTTATTTTTTTGTACACAACATCAGCATACGTACATTGTTTATACAGTCCATGGGCCACATCGCTCACCTGAGTTACTGCCTTTCCTCGTGTAAAATGATAGATCCCGATACGCAATTTCTGACATACCAGCTCTTTTATGATGAATTTATTGAAAATTTGGATGGTTAAAGTATCACACCGGTAATTGGTCTATGCAAATTTTATATCCTCTCTTGTTCTCCCATCTTAGCCTTGGGGCTCATGGAAAGAAGAAACTTGAATCTACATTTCATATGACTGTGAATTTAATGCACCCTCGTGATTTTTGAGAGGATTTTTTAGATTCCTATTTAAAAGTGTAAATACTTTTGCTGCATGGAGTAATAGTGAAACTTGAACCTGCACTAAATGAACATGACTGCATATTGATACGATGTATTGTCTTGTGGAACTTAATGAGAAGATTACCCCCTATGTATATGCAATTCTTTGAATCCCAATCGTAGTCCCATCCTATCCGCAAGAGCAACGGTGTGAGGAAACTTAATTATGCATTACATAGCGATACTTGCGTATAGATTTGACATATTGTACCTTTGTTGTCCTTGTGAACAATTTTTTAAAGAATTTCTCTATAGATTTTTATGTACAACTTTCAACCTCTTGTGCGACTCCATCCTGTCCTTAGGATTTGGTTTGAATTGCACCGAATTTTCATTTTAAAAAGAACCTTACAAGTAAGTGTTGGCTTTTGTTATTCATTGGTTCTTTTTAATCACCCCATCCTATTCACCATTATCCAAGAATACGTTTTTACCAGGTTTGGTCGTAAATGGTTTAGTGGTTCTTAAGAAATCGAAAGTATTAAAGTATTAAAATTAACAGACTATGGAAAAACGTCCATCAGAAAAGCTCACTTGATCTTTCCGCTCAGATGAGCTAAAATGCATGGATAAAAAATAAGTAACATTTGTATATATAAATTAGGAATAATTGAACTTTATGCCGTTTGTCTTGTAGAAAAGTGTAATTTACATATTATGTATCTTCCTGGAGCCATGAGTACCTACATATGAATTTTTAAAGGGGAACCAGTTATATTGGTACAGGTATAAAACAAAATCAAATCATTTCAATATTCAAAGATGAACCAACTTTTAACAATTGTACCAAGTTTAATTTATCGACGAAAAACACACAATAAAGCATTTAGAGTTAATATGAATTAATCTTGCATGTTTCCATCAATTTTCTTGGAATGGAATATATATTTTAGTTTTCATAATGAAACACAATGACCGTAGGATCGATCGATGTTGCATTCACCTCTATCGCCGTCGTGTTAAAAGCACGTGCAACACACATAGGGTCATCTGATAATTGCCAGATGAAATATTTCTTACAATGGAACACAGAGGACACACTTTACACCCTAATGTGCCCCGTCCTGGTCCTAAGGATCAGTTTGAACAAAATTAAATCTATAGAAGGATGCTTGGATTGTATTTCTCACCTTACAACCTCTTCATGAGCATACGCTATAGGATTATTGACCTTATATTGGTGAATATTGACCTAGTTGGTTTTGAAATATTCGCGAACTTCTGAGCAAATTTTCACACTCAACAAGTACCAATCCCAATGTTTTATGTTGATAATGTATTCATTTTCTCGTCAAATTAGAAACTGAAGCATAATTGGCACTAATATGAATGAATGCAATATTACAATTACGCGTTTTTTTTAGGTCACTTGAGTAAACTCGGGTGACCTATTCCAATTGGTCAGCATAAATGAACATTTTTTACTTCTTGATAACTACATTCCAGTTCGTTTCAAATGGTGTGAAACATCTTTGGGACAAGGGGACATTTCATGACCTATGTATCCCTTGGGCCTTAGGTTAGGGACAAAACTGCGAAATTGACCAATTTTCAAAAATATTCTCTACAACCGCACATGTGTAAGAAAAACTAAAGGCTTCTAACAAAATTGTCATGATCCCCAGGATAGAGGTTCTAACTTCAGGGCGGGGCAAAACTTGTTATATGTGTGTGCAGAACTTTAAAAATAAACATCTTCTTTAATGCTGTTGATACTAAATTGAAACTAAATGGATATTTAGAAGGAGCAGCTAGTCCTTTACCAAATTGTAAATTACATGATGTCACAGATGGGGATTTGATATCTGGGTGGGACCAGTGATAAAATATATCAACAATTGAACATTTTTAACTTTTTCTTGATAATTACTCGTGCCATTCCAATTCTTTCAAAATTGGTATGAAACATCTTTGAGATAATAGGGATATAAATTGTAAATTTCAAGATTCCTGCACCCCCTGGGGCCTTAGGGACAGGGCAAAAATTTCCAAAATATTTCCAAACTTGACCAATTTTCAATTATCTTCTTTTCTGCAATCACACATTTGTAAGAAAAACTCTGATATACAGCAGGATGGCCTCTACCATCATTGTAAATTTCATGATTCCCGGGTAAGACGTTTTGACTCAAGGGCGGGGACAATCTTGGCATATATAGTGTATATGTGTAAAACATTTAAATAATATAAACTTGAATCCTGTTGATACTAAATCAAAACTAAATAGGCATTTAGAAGTAGTAGGTAGTCCTTTCCCAAAATTGTATGTCATTATTTCAGGGGGTAAGGGTTTTGGTTCCAGGGTGGGTTTTTTTTATTTGAAAGACTTTTTGAAGTTTGCTGATACGGTGTAAATACTAAATGCATATTTAGGAAAAATAGGTAAGGATGTACCATGGTTGTTAATTTCGCAACCCCAGGGTTTTGGTTCCAGGGTTGGGCCAAAATTATTATAGTGATTATTGTCTTTTCATTTGAAAGACTTCTTGAAGTTTGTTGATACGGTATAAAAACTAGAAAATGCATGTTTAGGAAAAGTAGAAAAGGATGTACCAAAGTTGTGAATTTCTCAACCCTGGGTTTTCACTCTAGGATGGGTCCAAATTAGCCATATGGAGTTGATATTACATATCTTTTATAAAGTCTTTCATCAATTTTCACACCTGTAACTAGATGGCACTACGTCATATTGTTTAGAAATGTACTTTGTGTACAATACTAAAATAGAAATATTTTGATTACATGTGGTTATTTGTTTGTTTGTTTTTTATGTACATCCCGTCTAGAAATTTTCACTCATACTGAGACGTCACCACAATTGCTAGGAATGTACAGCTGTTTTTCGAAATTCTTTCACTTTGGGAGGTAATGACTTTACTGAATGTGTTTGATTATATGTTCTTCCATATCCTTAACAGATTTATTTTTATTTATTTTTCATCAATAATCAGAGGTAGAACGTTTTTCAAATGAATAAAAGAAAAAAAAAAGCCCAACTACCCCCTTGAGGTTGCTGAATACATTGATCTTTGCGGGCTTAAAACTGTCGTCTGTTTGGTTAGTTTTCTGTTGTTTAACTCAAGAATTTATCACTCATTCGGAGATGTCGCCATTGTCGGTAAAGGGCAGCAAAATGTAGGCCTACATGTATGCTCGGTGCTTTTGGCCTCGGATCTTTATCGTGCCACACCTGCTGTAAAACGGGGCACGCCCGATTTAGTCGCCTCTTACGACAAGCACGGGGTACTGAGGACCTATTCTAACCCGGATCCTCACAAGATGTATAATGTGGGAGTTGTGCACTAGATACATGTATATTGGGACCACTTCCTATTACTGATTGCTATAGCTCAGTGGTACAGTTCGCTTCGTAACCGGGAGGACATGAGTTTGAGCCCCTCTAGTGCCATAGCCACGTCAAACCTAGGACATAAACATAGGTAATTACTGCTCCTTCGCCAAACGCTCGACATTTAGAAAGTAACATATCTCTAAACGTTGCATTTAAAAAGTTATGTCGTTTGTTTTAGTAAATCCCTATGAATCGTTCAATAGATATTACATACACTAAAATTTTCATTTTATTTCGTTCATTTATTGGAGAGCTATATTACATTATCCAATCAAAATCAATCCAACGTGCATGCACCTCCTTGTCAGAAACTTTCGCCATGCCAATCCGTCAAGCGTCACAGTAAATATGTACAGTGAAAAGGTGAAAATAACAGACATTGATCTCATAATTCCTATATAGAATACAAAAATTAAGAGCAGGGCAAATACGGACCCCTGGACATACCAGAGGTGGGATTAGGTGCCTAGGAGGAGTAAACATCCCCTGTCGACCGGTTGCAAACGCTGTAATCCTGACAGGTAAACGGAGTAATGCGCATGTGAAGAACAGTGTAACAATTGTTTCAAACACGTCAGAGAGCATTTTACCTATTGACAGGTTGTATGATGAAAGAAATGAAATGAAAAGTGCCGTTTTTAGATAAAGATCAAGAAAATATTGTTGCCTATGCAGCTATTACAGAAGCAACTGTTGATGGGCAGGTTATCAGTTTAAATCGATTTCCCCGTAACATAAAGAGGGGTACGGGTGCAGTGGACTGTTGATCCGTAAAGTTTCACATATACATTCTTACTTGTGTTCTTTGCATTTCGTAAATGATGACGGTCCGTCAGCATAGCATCTTTTCCCTCGATTTTCTGAACTGTTTAAAACATGGGTAAGAAGTAGCATATTTAGTATTTTGGGCATATCTTTTACTTCATGTTCACTTTTCTTGTTAAAATCCCTTTTTATCTTATCAAAAATAGTACTTTCTTTTTTTTTTCTTTTTTTTTTCTTTTTTTGAAATTTCAAGAGTGTTAATTCTTTTTCAAGAGTGTTTTTTTTTTTTTTTTTTTTGGTTTTTTTTTTTAGAAATCTGTATCCATGATGTCTGATATCACTGACTCAATCATCGCCCGCATCATTTTTTCCTCACCTCAACCTGAAGAGCTGAAGAGGATGAAAATAGAAACACAATTTAGAAGGGTAATTGATTTATTTATTAATTACATTTGCCTGTATATTTGATGAAATTCCCACATTTTAGAAAAATATTTTATATGGGTCATTGAATAGCCATTCTTAATTATTTGCATTGGAACTATTACTTTAGAATTTATAACCACTTGTGAAAAAATCATCTTTGACTAGATAATTAATTTAATAATTTAAGGTTTATACAAGAAATTATTTAATTTTATTTATTTATATCTGACATACAGCCTCTGGAGACCCACAAGTTTTCCCATCAAAGTGTAAAATATATCACAAATGTGAAGCAGATGTGGAATACTCTGTAGTATTTTTTATTTCGAGTTCACTGGGAAATACAAAATATCGATATATAAATAAAGGTGAAAATTGTTAGTCAGTTGATTAAAAGTTGTCTATTTAAATGTCAATTTGAAGGTCACAGCATAATTATTTTCATTTGGAAGGTTTTGCTTAAATTCTGTCTCATGGGAATACAAAAACAGGTCAGCTAATAAAGGAGCACTATTTGTGCACATGGGAAATTCCAACAGACTATTAGAAGATTTGATCTGTAAAAACTGCATAGATATTGTCAATGCGGAACTGCGGCATCTTTTGAATATTAATTTCTGAGTACTTGTGCTTAAAAGCAGAATAAAGGGTAAAATCAAGATGTTCTGCCGTTTATCATGACTTGTGATATGTAGCAGTAAACGTGGTTCCATTACAAAATTACAGACATAAGTCCAAGATAATATTATGACTGGGAAGAGCCGCAAAATTTAGTCTTAGGCTCGGCTCTTACGACCTTTAAGCAGGGAGGAATCTTTATCGTGCGACACCTGCTGTGACACTGGGCCTCGGTTTATGCGATCTCATCCGAAGGTCCCACACAACCAAAGGGTACTGAGGACCTATTCTAACTCGGATCCCCACGGGATCAGAGCCTAGTGTCCTTTTACTTGAAATTTAAAAGTTAAAACCAATTATTTGATGTTTTTAAAGTCCATCAAAAAGGCTTAAATTTTATTGTTATTTGTCCAGCATGTAGCATGGGTATATCGGTTGAGGCCTTTTTCCTTCACTCAAACACATTTCTCAACTCGCATTTCTCACTATCATCTTGTGACCTGACAAACAGGCGAACTTTATTAATGCTCAGTTTTCAATTCGAGAGTGATTTTGATAAATGTTGAAAGATACTTTTTGGGCAGGGGGATACATATTTAGAATATTTTGTATCAAAATTTCGAGGTGGCGATGTAAAAATACTGACGTGTACAGCCTGAATCAAGAAGTTGCTCTGTAAATGGAATATTGGATCTATAGCTCTTTAGTTTATCCCCTACAGAGCTACGGTTCTACAATTAGTTAGTGCATTCCAAATCAACTGCCCTGTGTAAAATAGTCCAAATCACTGGTCTTGGCTACTTTGTATGTTGTTTTACCTGCCATTCTAGATTTTTTTCCCCAATCATTTGAAGAGGTCACCAGCTTACTCGTTATCGTTTGAACGTCTACCATGACGCACAATATTGTTTTAAAGTTCATATTAAAAAAAGCCTCACCTTTTACTTCTAAACCCGGGTGGTAGACTAAGGAATAGTCATTTTAACCCAGGCGGTACACTAGGGAATAGTTACTTACCCGGGCAGTAGACTAAGGAATAGTCATTTTCTATGTTAAACTCTTCGATTTGATGCGGAACCGGGATAAAAGTCGGAAACACCTAGCTGCCAGGAGAACACCTTAAACCACTAGACTACAACAACTAGCCCTTACCTTGTGTATAATATACTCAATGTTCATAGGATGCTCAAAAGATGAAATGCTGACAATTAGGGTATATATTTGAAGAACATTTCTTTACCTGCATTGTATAAAACTAGTACAAATCTTTGAAGATGTACATTTTTTTCCTTGTTGAGTAGGTACATCATACACCTGACTTGTGGTTGTGTCATGATCATTTGGACAATTTTAAGATTCATGGAAAAAAATGTTTCATTGGAACGTAAATTGTTACAATCGTAATTACGGAGACCGTGCCTATAAAAAAATTGCGTTACCGGAATGCAAACCTTTGGCTCAAAAGCAAATAACAACCTGGTAGACCGGATGGTCAGGATCATGTAACCGAAATTCGTTGATAATCAGTTAGAAATTAACGAGTTGCTTCTCTTACGATGTCTTCCGCTGCTTACGATTTTTATTGATTGACTTAATGAGATTTCCACGATCTGGTATGATTTAATGTGATAAGTAGTCTCATTGTCCCCAGAGTCTCGCTCTCAAGTCTCAAGAAAAGCGAGACTATGTGAAGAGTTCAAAAGTACAGAATAACGAACGATAACTCCATATGAATTTGTTTAAACATGAAAACATGGCGTCATAATGCAATAACTCTTTGCATATTTAAGTCTACTGCTGAGATTACGAATAGCAATTCTAGTGTGGGTGTTTATAAATAATTACAGAAACTAGTCAAGTGGTAGAGTGGGTCTGGTCCACCACTACCATCCTCCTCCGTTCCGTTTTTGCTCTTTGTTTTGGGGTAAGATAACCAATGACGCTATTAGAAGATGACGTCTATTCGCAAGATTTTTGCAAAAAAGGAAGTAAATCAAATTTGTTCCTTTAGATAACGCAGTACGTAGAAGTTCATAGGGAAGTTTTGAGTTTGCGTTGATGCATGTAGTTTTTTTATTACTGACATGAATTTGATTTATTCAGGTTTATGAATCTTTTGTTTACACATACTCATTTTCTGTACGAGTCTATAGATTGTAAACTAAGCGTGACTTGGGTAAATGTTGACGAACTGGTTACGGTCACACACTTTTTGGAAATTGTCACCAATAATTAAAAGCACGTCTTTTTATAGAATAATGGTTTCTTGTTGGAATTTCCTCTTTTTATGCTTCAGTGTGAATTTACACTTGGAACACTGGCCACTTTCTGATTACATTAATTGTTCTCCTCCTCCTAAATTCCTGAAGCAATGAGGGGCAGTAGTTACCTCACCCATCGAAAAATAGCTGTGAAAGAATAAACAATCAAAGCAGTTGTAGTACTATTACTGCATTTCATAGTAACAATTCATATGTGGTAGTATTAGATACATGGTCTTCCTACTAGCTCTGGTTAGAGGGTTAGCCCTTTAGCTCGATCGATAGAGCATTGGACTGTCATGTCAGAGGTATGAAATTTTATTTCAGTTATATATATCTTGATATACACATAGTTGAATGAACAAAAAAGATATAACAGTGTAGATCTAGATCTATATATAGACCCTGCCCGCGCGCCTCTATCTATTCATCTTTAAATACTTTTAAAAAATCTTAAAATGCATCTTTTCAATTTTATGTATGGTTTGAATTTTTCTAAATGTATCATATCTTCTTCATTACTTAAAAAAAAAGAAATGTATTACATCCGTTGTATTCTGTATCTTATTTTTCATACAGTGTATTACTATTTCCAAAATCACAGCATGTTTAAATTTTATTTCTTTTATGGTTTTTTTTTATTTCATAGCGTAGTCATCATCCCTTACTTCTTATGTTTTTGCATTTTCATATTTTGTACATTACTTTAGATTGATTGATTAAATATTGTTTAACGTCCAGCTCGAGAATATTTCACTCATATGGAGATGTCACCATTGCCGATGAAAGGCTGCAAATTTAGGCCTATGCTCGGCGCTTATAGCCTTTGAGCAGGGGGGGGGGATCTTTTACGTGCCACACCTGCTGTGACACAGGACCTCGGTTTTTGCGGTCTCATCCGAAGGACCACCCCATTTAATCGCCTCTTTCGACAAGCAAGGGGTACTGAGGATCTATTCTAACAACCCGGATCCTCACGGGGTTACATTGCTTTAGAGTTGTTGTTTTACCAATTATATGACACAATATATAAATATTCTATTGTGTTGTATCTACAGGTATCATGTGTATTTCTTGTTTCCTTTCCAATATAGCCTCTTTTTATGTGTAATACACATATCCTCTAGATCTGGTCAACCGCAGAGAAGCATATGGAGTAACGAGAGAAAGGTCATATTCGTTTGAAAATACATGTGCTGTGATGCTATACGATATTAGTTACATTGTGTATAGTTGAAGTATTCTGGAATATACATGGTCAGTAAATGAAGCACCCAATATGGAATTTTTCTGACTACGTACATATCTATCCTATATTACAATATTGTTCAATTAAAATATACAATGTGCAACAGACATATCATAGCGACTGCTTTAATTTTCATTTGTCAGTATAATTCTAACCATTTATGTGGACTGTACTTCGTAATATTTAATAGTGTATGGAATTATCTGTGATACCAATAATTTTCTTACTTTTTGTGCTCTCGTAAAAGATGCCAGGAAATTTCTATCATTGTTTGTGTATAGTTAAGTTTTGATTAACTATAACGTCTGCATAAAAGATCAATGACCGTTAAAATGTGGTATGGTTGTTTTGTACGTTATGTTGTGTATTTCCTTCGAAATCGGTAAGTCATCTAAGCTGACATCCTGTAGATGATCAGTGACTACAGCGTGTATATTACCGAGTTGTGACGGGAAAAAGGCATCGGACGATAGTGCCAGGAGGGTAACTTTCAACTACCTGTGATGATCCGGAATATGGAATTGCTATTATGGCAGTCTTCCTGTGAATGATAAAATTAATGGAGCAGCTAATATTTTGATACTTTTGGCCCATTTTGATTTGTTTTACTCAAGAATAACAGATTTATAACCTGTAACGGACATGATTTGTGCAGCTCTATATCTGTTTTTGAAAGAATACTTGCACCAGTGAAACGAATGAAATATTTTGTGACAGTGTGCATTTCTTGATTCTGTCTTTAAACTGCTCCTCTCTGCTCAAAGGCAATAAGCCCCGAGCATAGGCCTAGATTTTGTCAGCCCTTATCCGGCAATGGGTGACATCTCCATATGAGTGAAGGATTCTCGAGAGGAACGTTAAGCTGTATACAATCAATCAATCATTCTGTAAAGCTGTCCATAGGTCAAATTCTGTCATGCAATGGATACATTCGCTGTATGTATTTCCAGGACAATATGAAAACTGATCCTTAAACTCAACCATCAGATTTAACCTTGCAGAGTCAGTCAACAAACACATTGTGAAAATAAGAATATTGTAATGATTCCCTCTCGTTACATCATACATTTGAAAAACCTAAGGTAACGAACAGTACTCAATCTCGCAATGTGTGAAAAGGTGAAGATGACGAACAGTAATCAATTTCATAACTCCTACAAAGAATACAAAATTCAGAGTTTGACATACCAGAGGTGGGATCGGTTACCTAGGAGGAGTAAGTATCCCTGTCGACCTGTCACAGTTTCTGTGAACCCTGTATCTTGATCAGGTATAGGAAGTAATCCGTACTCAAAATCAGTGTGTAGAGATCAGTCTATCAAATGGTATGAAACACGTGAGACAGCATTTGACCCAGTGACAGGTTGAATTGGTAAACTAAATCGTTATAACAACTATAGAATTAGCGAAATGTTCACATTAAACGAGACATTTGAAACCCATGTAACATCAACTTATTGTCAGTAGCCTGTCTCGATTTAAAAACTGATCATACACAGAACAAGCTCTTACTTATCGAATCAGTTGAGAAACATAAACACCATGTGCAGTTGATAATGGAATATTGTTACATACATATGGGAAGAAAGAAAGAAAGAAAGATAGATAGATAAATAGATAGATAGATACAGAGAAATAGAGATAGAGAGAACGTGTGTTTGGTACAGGTAATTTCCTTTTAAATGTTGAAACTGGCATGACCCTTGTTGAATTTCCTTGTCGTTCTCACTGGGATTTTTTTATTTGTTTTATCGTCATTTATCTGTGACCTTAATTAACAACACTATGTCCTGTTAAGAGGATTGTCCAAATACTTTTCATTTGGTTCATATTTCTCATTCCTCTGCGGAAAAAGTACAATCTAATCAATGTCAACTTTACATTTATATATATTTATTAGGAGGTCTATTGGTGTATCTGGGTGTTGTTATATATATATATATATATATATATATATATATATATATAGAGAGAGAGAGAGAGAGAGAGAGAGAGAGAGAGAGAGAGAGATTGTTGTTGGTTGTATATTGGTTAACTGTCCCTCTCAAGATTTTTCACTCATATGGAGGCATCACCATTGACGGTGAAGGGCTGCAAAATTTAGGTCTATGCTCGTCGACCTGCAATATATCCTTGATCGCTTTATTTCAGTCGAAATTTTATTTTTTCGACAAACTATGTGTTACGAACAATGTGAATGATAAATAATTGATTGTTCTAGTTCACATTTCTTGAAAATAGAAAAAAGGTTTCATACAAGGGATAAATCGGCCATTTTATAGCACTCCCTTTTTGGCTGCCATCCTTTTACGAATAAAGTCGCAATGAAAAATCTTGGAGAATTTTTATCCATATATTTGATGAATTCATTTCGTATTTCAAAGAAACGTAAACTTCTATATCTCTGTTTAAGCTGTGCTCTTTTGTAACAAGCATTTTATTCCATTCTAAAATCTGAAATTCGCAATTGTTTTAGTCGCGAATAATTTTTTCGAACACCTAGGTGTTGTGAAGGATGCGAATCAGTGATAGACCCCTAACCCATTTTCCCTTAAACCCTATTTCCTTTTTCATTTAACCCCAATATTACCATAATTCTAAGGATTAAGTTACATTTTACACTTTTTACCCCACCCTAAGTTTAACCCCAACGTGTTCTAAAACTGTTTTATTATCCTACCTATGATGGAAATGTCCAAGCTATCATCAGCATGAAAAGTAAATATCTCCACTCTAAATGCTAACACCAGTGGTAGACCATTCACAATATATATGATATACCAATTAAGTTACATTTTACACTTTTTGATATGACGTTATTTATCAAAAACGATGTAGGAGAAATTCTATCTGGTGTGGGCTAAAGTCCCCTTCAAACATAGTTCGGGGCCATAAAGCAATAAAATATATCTCAAAGAACGAGGGGCTGAAATGTGTAAAATGTAACTTAATTCAAGATTTCTGACCACAACCCAAAGTTAAAGTACTTAATATGGTAAAATATTCTATACTACGTTTAGAGTCTTTTTGAGGTAGCTACTGAATAGCTAGGTCTAAATACAACTCCTCTCCAAACACTATTAAAATCGGCCGATTTTAAAGCATTTTATGGCGGTAGGCCGTCAACATTCCAGGTGGAGTGAGAAAAATGTGGATTCAGATATTCCCTTGTACATGAAATTTTTTGTACTTTTTTTAGTGTTGGGGTTAGGCAGCGGTTAGAAATAATATCATGTAGGGTACTACATACTACTGTCCTAACCCCGTGGGGTAGGGTTGTAAGTTTGTTTGCAGGAATTGTAGGAATCTGTGTGTGTGTGTGTGTGTGTGTGTATCGAAAACCTGTAGGTTCTTCAATTGGTATTGTAATTTTCGTAACGTGACTGTCTAATGAATTCCACAACATTGGACATTATTAAGGAAATATATTGAATAAATCATTTATGCTCCTAGAATTCTTTCACACATCACCGCCAACAGAAATTGATATCGTGTCATCATCTGCATCATTCCTGCATTTGACAAATTTATATTATGCAATCATATAACTAACAATAGTCTCTCTGGTAAAAGATTATGTGAGTATCTGGTTGGTTGGTTGTATATTGTTTAATCCCCGCTCGAGAATTTTTCACTCATATAAAAACGTCACTGTTTCTGGTGAAGGTTTGCAAAATTTAGGCCTATGCTCGGCGTTTATGGCCTCTGAGCAGGGAGGGATCTTTATCGTGCCACACCTGCTATAGTGTACGACACGGGGCCTCGGTTTATACGGTCTCATCCGAAGGATCGCCCCATTTAGTCACCTAGGGGAACTGGGGACCTATTCTACCCTGGATACCCACTGGAGTGAACTATCTGGAGTGAACACTTCAGAAATAATAAGTGCAAGCGAATAATGTTTAGAACCAACTCAAAATGGAACATCACTACTTGCAAAATGCAAAATGATTAACTACTAAGTAATCAACGAGTATTTTCCACATTTGATGTTTGGTCGTCGTTCATAACATTTTATTACCAGGATTATATACACTCCAGGAGCATGTTTTCGTATGTACTCTATGATTGGTCGAGCGATAGCTTTTGAATTCGATCATATCTCGAAAAAACTTGCGTGATATAAGACAAGAGTTAGCGAGTTTGTAGCATATAAGATATATTAGGGTAATGAAATTTTTTTCTATCCCCAGCGGCGTTAGTGATCCGAAAGTTCTAAGAATGTGCACATAAAATCGATACTGCAGAAGCGACATTTTCGAAGATATAAACAATTAAAACTCATTTGGAAGGAGCCAGCTCATCACGGGCTTTGATTAATCAGGTATGTCGTATAAATCATGCGTGAAATTATGAAAACATTGATGACTTTGATTACAGTTTGCTGTATTAAGCTTTCAAAAAAATCTTAAGAACTCGTATATATCATCACTCGGGTTTTCTAAGGTCACACAGATTTTCTAAGGTCACTTAGGATTTTCGAAGGTCACTCAGGATTTTCGAAGGTCAATCAGAATGTCAATCAACTTCTGCGACTGGTAGTTGCCCGTCGTCGTTTGCTAACATTTGAACATACTCAACGTCTTCTCTAAAAGTACATGAACATTATTTATCAAATTTGGTGTAAACGATGGAAGGAGAACAAAAGTTGTGAATTTCATGGTAAGTCAAGTCATGAGTTTAGGGATGAAATCCTTAAAAAGAAATACGTAAGTCTTTGTTCAAGGACTTTTTAGAGATAAACTGTATGTGAAATTCATAGCCCTTGGGTCAGGGGTTCTTGTGCTTGAGCAAGGCTTTATGTTCATACAGTGAACATGCAATTTTCTTTTAAAATCTTAACTCCTGGACATCAAACAACCAAACGGAGTACATAGTGATTACGATGAGAGGAACTACTACCAAAATTGTGAAATATACGGTCCCTGGGTCAGGGGTTGAGGTTATATAGTAGGTATTTATAGCTCATATAATGAAAATGTTTTATTTCCTAAAAATCATCTTTTTTCTCCCGACATATCCAACCACATCATAATAAGGAGTGACGCGCGAAAATTAACGACCTCTTGGGTTCAGAGTTATCGTGGTAGACAGGGCTCTTATAATAGTTCATTAAGTAAAATTGCTTGTATTGGACATCAAATATGGCCTATAGCAATAATATAGTAGTCTCTACCATTGATATCCCCTTTAACTCTTTGGTTCATATGCAATATTTCTTGAAAAATTTTCTTTTAAGTCACCAAACTATGAAATTGAATAGGTAGCACAGATACTGGTTGAATATTTATAATGTACATTGTACATGTACATTGCACGGAAACTGAAATTTATGGCCTCAGTGTCAAGAGCACGGGCCCCTGTATGGGGCTATATGGATCATCTAGTGAATAAAAATATCGAAATTTTAAGAACATTTATTCATGAACATATAGCAATTAATTTCAAAGGAATAGCCAGTGCATGCAAGTTTTATAGAGAAATCCTTATACCTGTCTACATATTCATATTCTTCTCATTGTGTACAAATTGATGAACGTAGTATATATTACGGTAATCAAACAATGATCTAATCGCTAAGAAATTTCAGACGGTTGTCTATATATTTGTGTTACTTACGATGATGATTAAGTAATCAGTAGTGTTGCTTGCTCGATTTGAAGCAAAACAAATGATAAAACTACGTTAAAGGTTTGCTATACCGTAACAAATATTTTATGGTGACCGTAATCGTGATTGATTCGTTAAAATTTGTTTTCTGGTGTGTGTGTGTGTGTGTGTGTGTGTGTGTGTCTTTGTTTTTTGTTGTTGTTAAGATGCAGATACATCATGTTATATTTGTACCAAAGGTGGCATGAAGAGATAAATAATATTGAGTATTCAAACCCATTCCCCCACAGAAAAATATAGCTTTTGCCAATAAGAACTGAATGCGGAAATTGGTAAAACTGTATATAAATAAGTTCATTTCATTAAAGAACTAAACGAGAAAATTCAAAACGGAAATAAGGTTGTTGTGAATGATGACGATAACAAAATCAAATTCAGTAAAGATGAGTACTAAAGCCATGTTGCAGTATTGAAAAGTCCCACCCCAAAGGAGTGGGAGTTTGTAGAGTTATTTACTTTTTATACCCCCCCCCCCCCCCCCCCGGAATTTGTAGAGTATATACCATCATGAAAATACAATTTACATAATTATCGGTGATTGGTGTAACAATTTTATTCATATTCAATGTTTAACTGTAGGTTAAGATTCAGTGTATCAATATTTTACGCCTAGCAGTATTTTGACTACAAACTTCTGGACAATGTAAACCCTTTGTATTGCCTGATGGTACCAAACGCTACTGCACTGTCCTCAAGGTATTCCCTTTAGTTACTATTTTAAGTAGATGATGTACCGTGAGCCTTTTTCACACCGAAATATATGTGGAGGTATATCTCATACGTTCAAACACTGAAAAACATTTCTATATTTACATTATAATTATTTAAATGCATTTTGGTAATATACCTGTATTGTATTCTTAGGTCAAACATATTCATACGCAGTGATTGTAGCCAATTCCAAATGACATATTAACCCTTTATGATTTCAGTTGTTGAGAATGTTAAGCGGAAAACACAGCTATTACAATTGATACTGTCAATATTTCGTTCATCATCAGATATTGACCGAAAAGAAATTGTACAATCATTTATCAGGCAAGGAAACCGAATTCCCTTTTGATATATCAGGCACGTAGCAAGAAGTATATGGGAAGTGGACATAACTTTTATCGGACAATATGCATTTCCGTAAAGTTTACTATTTTTACATGCAAAGATTGATATATTACATACAAAGACTGCTGATCGACAACTCCACTTTTTCATGGCAGTTTAGTAAAAGGTATTATGAAAATGCAAATTTGAATCGATGAATTGAATTCATGCACCCATCTCAAACACACACGATTTAGGATTTTGTACTTTGAGTTGAATTAAGACTTTTACGGTTTTTTTTTTCAGTTTTTTACCAAATGTTTTACACATAAACACGCGCGCGCGCGGAAATAATCCTGGGTCGGCACATGCACTGGCAATAGATCAATGCTCAGGTCATGTAAAATGTACAGACTAGAGAGTAATTTGAACTATGACTGTAACATTTTTTTCCATCATGGTTTGCAATTTTATTTTTAGGTCACCTATTGCAATTGCTCAGTGTCCATCGTGCGGTGTGTGTCGTCCGTCGTGTGCTAACAATTAAGTATTTTTAACTTCTTGATACCAATTCAATTCTTTTCAAATTTGTTATGAAGCATCTTTGGGACAAGGGAGACATAAGTTGTAAATTTCAGGACTCCTGCACAACTGGGGCCTTATGAACGGGACAAAAACTATCAAAATTTGACCGATTTTCAAAACTCTTCTTCTCTAGAACTAGCACACTTGTAAGAAAAACTAAATTCATAGTAATGTAGATCGGGAAGACCTCTACCAAAATTTCATGATCTCTGGGGTAGAGGTTCTGACTCCAGGTTGGGGCCAAACTTGGTACTTATATATATTGCTTATCTGTAAAACATTTAAATAACATCTTAAGTGCAATTGACACTAAATTGAAATTAAATCGATATCCTGATCCTTTATCAAAATTGTAAATTCCATGACCCAAGGGGTAGGCGTTTTGGAATCGGAGTGGGACCAAAAATGGCCAGTGATTAAATGTGTTATTAATTGGATATTTTTGACTTCTCGATAACTACCATTTCAATTCTTTTCAAATTTAGTATGAAACATCAAGGGTGACGTAAATGATCTTAATGCTAAATTGAAACTAAATAGATATTTTGAAACAGCAGGTAGCCCTTTTTTTCAAAACTGTAAATTTTATGATCTCAGGGGTAGGGGTTTGATATCAGGGTAGGGCCATAATTGTCTGTGATTAAATATGTTAAGAACTGAACATCTTAACTTCTTCCTGATAATTACAATTACACTTCTAGTTCTTTTTAAATTTGGAATGAAGCGTCTTTGGAACAAGAAGAACAAATTGTAAATATCAGGACTCCTGCTCTCCTGCTAAAATTTAATCGATATTCAAAACTCTTCTTCTCAAAAACCACATATCTTAAAGAAAAACTAAATGCATAGTGCTATATAGCAGGAAGGCCTCTACCACAGTTATAAATTTCATGATCCTCTGGGTAGATGTTTTGACTCCAGGGCGGAGCTAAACTTGGTATATATAACATTTAAATCATATCTTCTTTAATGCTACTGATACTAAACTAAAACTGGATAGATATTTAGAAGGAGTAGATAATCCTTTAACAAACATGTAATTCATGATCCCAGGGGTAGAGTTTTATATTTCAGGGTAAGGCCAAAATTATCATAGTGATTATTGTCGTTATAATTAGAAAAACTTTTTTTAAATTTGCTGATACTGTATAAAAATTAAATGCGTATTTAGTAAAAGCAGATAAATTACTTTGTTAAGGTCATCATACTGCAAACCTGATGTTGTTTTACCATTTTAAAATTTGCTTCACTTTAACTAAACATCAATGACTGACATCGATTTACACAGATATGTAGAAAATTATTTAGAATTGTTGATGTAAAATTCTTAGCAATCAGATCAGCCGCCATTGTTTGATGACCGTCATATATACTACGATCATCATCTTATACACAGTGACTCTGTCCGTCCCTCCCATTCTAAGTAACTACGTTGTAATGGCACAAACGTGTCTTATAGCCAGATGACGTGCATTGGTTAATCACAAAATCTTATGCTCATTCCGCTCTCCTGCTTTGAAAGATGCACATAATGCATAATCAACATACATCTTATACACATACAAGGTCTTTTTTTTTTATGTGCGATACTCAGGCGACAGTTACGGTCCATAATCCTCTCGTTCTTATATACATGTAAAAAAAAATATAATAAAATGAAAGTGCTAAAATTGGTGGTTTTGAGATACTACTGCAGAAAATCTTTGTAAATCATGAAAAAGAGGAAGGTGATGTTAAACAATCGTGCATCTTTAATTCAGTCAGGCGATTTTTATCAGTTTTTAACAAATAAATGTTAACGTCCATTATTTCCGTATCATTTCTATTTATCAGAGGAGTTTATTGATTGATTCAGCATAGCATAAAAAATTTCCTTACACTATCTTTCGTCCATGTAAATCGGTTTTAGGTAAAACCATATTATGCATATGGACATTTTGGTCTTTGTGTCGTGTGTTAATTGGCCTGTCACTCATATGACAGCTGAGTTCAAAGTTCATCAAATTCCCCACCCTTGTCCTTTTTATCTTGTTGCAATAATAGTGGTCTACTGCATTTGTCTAATGGACCAATAATATTCATTTATGATGTCATGCTCTTTTGTTGATTTCATATTTATTTAATACCTCATCTATATACGAGGGCCGTCCTTGGTCTTTCAAATTCTATTGTATATGTTTTTGTCGATAAAGCAACAGAAGTTTAATAGGATACAAGTGGATTTTGATAATATCAATGATAGCTGCAACAAGTGTAGTCAGTGTCGTCGTATAGTTTTAGTACACCAGCTGGTACTGTAGATATCTATTCACAACGAAACGGAACAGTTTTTATCTTTCAATTCCGTCATGACTTGTACGAAATGCTGAAAATATTCTAATGCCTCGAATTGGAGTGGTTTCGACCTTTTCTGGCTTTATCGCAAAGGACCTTAACACGATAGACTTCGTGTTCTTAGAACTTTTTCGGTTACAAAATAGAAAGTTTCATATATTATGAACCTTTGGATTCTAATTTCTTCAATCTTTCTGCTGCTTTGCCATGTAATTTCAATAGAAGGGAATCATTTTGTAAACGAATGGGCCGTGGAAATTCCTGGTGGAATACGACAAGCTCGGGATGTTGCTAAATCTCATGGATATGAAATCGTTAAGGAAGTAAGTGGATAGTCGACATTTTAAGAATTATGTTCAATAAAGAAGTCGTAATTCATATAAACAGGAAATATAGTAGTTTTATACATGGATGGCCCATGCACAAACTGCAATTTGAGAATAAATCGTTAGAATTTTTTCGTTCACAATACACACTTAAATGAAACTTTTCATAAATATTTTTTCGTCTAAGGATTAGACAATTTTATTTTTTCGACAACAAAACCAAACTCATATTCATAAAAGCAATAAACATATGAGATGGAAAATAGGTATCAGCAAGATGTTAGATTCCAAAGATCTATGTTAGATTAAATTAAAAATTGCATGTGTTACTATCGGTAACTTTATACATCTATTCGTTCACATTTAGTGAATTAGCTGTAATAATTTAATGCAGAAAATATAAATGTGTTGCAGTTGAGTTGGTATTTACATAGTGAACAGCTGAGTATACGATAGCAAGGATACTTACACTACTGAAGCACAAAGCAGATTTACTGACAGGTTATAAAATAGCCGAGATCCACACTCATATACCCAATTATATTGAAACACTTACATTTTAAAAATGTTCTATACTTATTTCTGGATTATATATATATACCCAATTATATTGAAACACTTACATTTTAAAAATGTTCTATACTTATTTCTGGATTATATATATATATATATATATATATATATATATATATATATATATATATATTGCGTGTGTGTTTGATGGAACATGAATTACTTGCAATTTGCGAGTTTCAAACATACCCCGTTAGGTTGGTTATGGGCATATTACTACAATATACAAAAGAAAACCACGATAAATATGATACCTCTGTCATATACTTTGGAAGATTGATTAATAGTCTGGATGGAAAAACCTAATAAAATCTCTTATAAGAGTAACAAGTTCATTGTTTTGTACCTACATAAAATGACTGACCATAAAAGGTTATAGCAATGTTGAAATTCTCCGTGGATGATAATTATTTCTGTTGTAAAATATAAGAATACTACGGTTGACTACAGTTAACATCGTTACTCGTTTAACAATACACATTTTTAGACAATCATTTCAAAGGTCATGAACACCTGCCAAATTGTTGGTAATAGTATATTCCACCCCCCCCCCCCCCCCCCCACCACAAAGTAATCAACAGAATAAAGGCAATATGCAGCCATCAAACACAGATCGTAATTATCGGTCATTTAAGGAAATTTTACAATTCATATTTTACCTACACAAAGCTTGATGTACAACCCAATATAATGACTGGATATGGTTGAGAATTTTAGTAATAGTAATTTGTTAACGATCCCGGCGCTCTGCAATAATGCCATCTTTCAGTGAAAAATGAACACAGATTTCGCATTGGGCAGTAATTTCGTAAATCGCTCCGATTATTGATAACTATACCCTAACTGTGTTTACCAGCCATTTTTCAGGACATCATCATTGCTGCTTGCGGTCCAAAGCTTTTACATGTTTAATTCAACTAATGAAGTACAGTATAACGTCAGCTAATTAATACCAGAACAATCTTCAAACAAAATAAATGTGAATCTAAACTAAACTGAATGCTGTGCAAAACTGAGATGAAAAAAGTGTAGTGTAAAGCGAGCTTTGCTTATTTCATAAATAAGGATAAGATACAAGTTTGGATGGATAGTTTAAACCCTCCTCTTTTATTAAGAACATTCTGAAAGACTTTCACCGATTCTTAGTCTTGATTGATAAATTTATAAAATACAAGAAAATTCTCATTTTTAAAGGAAAAATAGTAACGCGCGATTACTAGTATAATATCCTGACATGCAATTGACAATGGAGTTATCTTTGATAAGACAGTAGTGGGTTTGAGACAACGTCGTTATCTTTAAGGTCATGAAGATCATGTTCAGATTGATGGTCATAGAAAGCTATTAGACTCCAAATCTTGTTAGCTCCCATACCACATCATGTACACTGTAGACTAATATTTGACCACGTGGTGAAATGTACACTTGTGATTTTAAGCTTGACGATTCTTGAGAACATTTGGAATAAGATTAAAAACATGCAAACTGACCATTTCATTGCATTATCTCTGTTGGGAGTGTTTTTCAGTCGTTAGTCTGTCCCTACGAGTATTTGATCCTTTGATAGTAGTACGAGTTTTAGTTTTGTAAACTGAAGACTTAACAAAATAAAATTACGTGACATGGAAGTTGATTAGAATTACCGTGAAATACTTGGACCGCACTAATCCTAATAACGTTCTGATTGATTTATTTGGTCTTTTAGCAACATCTTCGTAATTAGGAACAAAGATTTTGAAGGAATATCGAAGTCTGATCATAGGAGCATAAAGAATTTTGTTTTGACAAAGAGAGCTGCTTTTAATGTATTTTTCCTGTCATTGGGGAAACGAGGTGAAAGCTTTCAATTTTCTAAACTAATGAAATGTTGTGTTTTAGGTTCAGTTAAAAGTAACTATATAAAAAAAATTCCTTTTCATTAATTCATCTTCACATGTTTTGAGGTGTTACTTTAATTTGTACATGTACTAACGCAGAGCAATAAAGAGAAGTATCTATCGAGAAATGCATCTTTAATTTAAAAAAAAAAAAAATGCAAACCGGCACAAATATGCATATCAAAAGAATCATACGTGTGGATTTTGTTTTAGTGTACACCAAACACAGCAGTGTATACTTATATTCAAACTGATTTTACACATTGATTACATGTACGAGGGTTGTTCGATATGTAATGTGTATTGTACGATAACTCAAAAGCATTCGACTCAGATAGTGAAATGAACATTACATCCCATCAAGGTGTTCTCCGCGGTTTGAAATACATAATTTCTGTCTCTGAATTCATTTCTGAAATACCTCACGGTACGCTGATTTAGGTAGACCTCCGAGGCACTGACTGATGGCTAAGCCAAGGGCTTGTCGGGACTTGTAACGACGACCGAATAAGGACTTTTTAAGTTTTGGAAAAAGGCAAAAAGTCGCATGGGGCTAGATCTGAAGAGTATGGTGGGTGTGGCAAGACGTTAACCTTTTTCGACTTCAAATATCGCTTCACAAGCTCAGATGTATATGATGGAGCATTATCATGAATTAGACGAACATGCCTGAATCCTGACACAGGGCATCGTTTATGATAAAATTTCTTGAGCTTTTTAGTATACATCTCGGTAATACCGACTTGTAACACTTTTGCTCTTTGGCACCGGAATTTGTACGGCAAAACCATCACATGAGAAGAATATGCAATAAAGAATCTTCTTTTTGCTTATGGTTTTTGTGACATCTGCAGACCTTCTACCGTGTTTAGCTAGCCATATTTTGTTTCCAATTTTTCTTACTGGTTCGAAACAGTGAACCCATGTTTCATCACCAGTAACAATATGCTAATCGTACCCGTTTTTGGTCATCTGTCAATATATCCGGTATCCATCTGGCAGAAATCTTTGGTACTTTCAAAATAAGCTTCAAAATGAAATGCACCCATTATAGCGATATGCCAACAGCTTTGGCAATATCACGTATCTTGTACCTGTTATCACTTTCAATTATTTCTATTTCTTTTGAAACATTTGCCTTGTCTATTACAGTCACAGGTCGGCCAGATTTTACTGCATCTTTGACGGACTCTGTACCAGTCAGAAATTTCTTTCTCCACTTACTTACGAACTGTCTCATAAGACACCTTATCAGACTCATAGACTTCCCCCAATTTAGTAAAAATCTGCATTACCGAATGACCGAGTTTTGTGCGAATTTTTATATAAGCTCTAATTTCTTCAATATTCTCAACCCGTTTCCCAACCATTTTTACAACAGTGGTCAACGACTGGCTCTATTGAAATGACTATAAGTTTAAAACTATGTGGAGCTGAAGGCTCGTGTTCATACCATTGGAAAAGTATTGAATAGAGCTATTCAAGAGTATCATCATCGACGAAATCGTGCAAAGCATTATCGCGCTGTGGTGCAATACACATTACATATCGAACAGTTCTCGTAGTTTGATGATTTTCCCCCAATTTCGTGACAGTACTGCCTGTACAATCCAGGTGTTTTTATACAAATGTATATCGATTGTCACAAGGACGAATATGTGTAAATTAGAGAAACCTGTCGAAAAAATACTTTCAGCGTTACATATATCTCAATGACTGTTACGTAATTAAATCTATTCATCGTGTTCCTTTTATTCTACGAAATCGTTGATTACCTGTCTGTGGATAGTCAAAGTATGTACTAGTATTTTCTTCTAATGGGCGTTCCTGTGTTTACAGCGAAAACGTAAACATGGTGCAGTGAAACGAAATATTATACAGCAGCTGTTAACTGAATTGTTGAACTTGATATTAAATATAATTCAATTTAGCAGTGTTTCCATTTTTTTTTTTCGTAGTTTCATTATGTTTACACCAAAATGGTCTGAGAAGTTGCAGCATAATGAAAATAGCACGTAAGCTTATACTGCCCTTCCATGTATGTCTTTGAATCTCATCTAGTCATACCAGAAAGATTTGAATCTGACAAAGATGTCAGGAACAGCGTTTTTATACTAGGTGGTAAGGCTTAGTGCACTTAAGCTGACATTACACTTTTCATGTTTGAGCAAGGCTTTAAAAATAACCAGCTTTGGTACTAATTAAAAACACAACCTGCTAAATCTACGACTAATTATAGTTAATTATTTAGCCCCCCCCCCTCCCCCCCCCCCCCCCCCCCCTATGCATAATCTGACATGTAAACCTCGGAAAAGATGTCCATATATTACTAATATATGCCCCTTTAAACTATTAGAAATTCCAAATGATTGAAATATTTGACGACGTGTAATACAGTAATACGTGTAAATCGATTTAGTTAAAAATTACAGAGGTGGCAACAGCATTTGTGGATTTTGGTTTTATCTCTATGACGTCCGAAAGTGAACAATTTCACAAAATTTATTTCAAGCTTTCGAAATATCACACTCATTTTGTTTAAAAATGATAGCGCGCAGGCGTGATCAGATACCATTTTCACATACTGCTTTGATGTTATCATTTTACGTGTTATGTCAGTAAATGTTATCTCGATGCCTAAGCTCCATGTTTGTCAAGTAAAATTGAAACATCATATTTTTGCTGGAATTTGTAAAATATGAAATTGCGTCATTTTACTTAAGTTACATGTACCCTTTGAATGAAATAGGTAGATATTACTGCCGCTAAAGTACAAACTATTCACCAAATAGGACATCAGTGTATACCGTATACTGCTAGTGCACAATTGTTTTGCATAAACATTGTTAAAAAGGGGGGGGGGGGGTTGTCAAGAACTAACTCTGTAAAGCGCTATTTAATGATAATAGTTACATGTAACTTAAAAGGGTTGATAATGTCATTTTTACACCAAAACCTCTGAACAACCTGTTTCTTTTCAGCAGCTGAAAATAATTACATTGTTTCAATAACTCTCTTTATAAACTGAAAATTACGAAAGTCGAAAAGTTCATCCATAATGTAAACCCTTTAATATATCCACATAAAGTTCGTGGTTCATTGTTGTTTCAAGTATGATTCAGGATTTCAGTGAATTAAGCATGAAAATAAACCAAATCACCAGGCAATCTTATACTAACATCCATAATTTTTTTATATGATTCAAGAAGAAGAAATATATCATTAACTTAAACTTAAAAGGAGTTCAACTAACCAAACAGTCATCCATTACGTAAACCTTTGTTTGTATGAGGTCTCAATATGAGCGAAAAATTCTCGACGGGACGTAAAACAAACAATGTTGTTGGTCTTTTAATCTATCTATCTATCTATCTATCTATCTATCTATATATATATATATATATATATATATATATATATATATATATATATATATATATAAACTGAATTGGCTGACTGACATTCTCTCTCTCTCTCTCTCTCTCTCTCTCTCTCTCTCTCTCTCTCTCTCTCTGAATCTAATAATTCATGTTACCATGGGCAAATGTCAAGAAAAACTGTTCTTTCATTTCATGTCTTTTCTATAAAGGTTACAAGATCTGAACAAAAAAATCCTACACAACAGAATGCATTGGTGAAAACAATGAGGACCCATT
Organism: Ostrea denselamellosa; assembly: GCA_024699665.1. NCBI lineage: Eukaryota > Metazoa > Mollusca > Bivalvia > Ostreida > Ostreidae > Ostrea > Ostrea denselamellosa. Next base: position 16,945,127 of record JAMZEH010000014.1, read on the forward strand.
ATACAGATCTAAAGAGATTTAATGAGGTCTTTTCATATTAAGTTGGTCTTGCAATTAGTTGTTCGCGGTGTGCTTTCAAGTAGATTTTTATAGGCTTTTTTTTGTTTATGTAGAGTTACGAAAAATATTGATGCTAAGTATCTATCAAAACAATACCTTTTGTGTACCCTAGGATTTAATTTCCGACAACAGAATAGACTTCATATTACGATTTATTCTAAAAGAGATGCACAAAAAATCATTGACGACAAGATAAAGTTACATGTTCAACATCACGGTTTGGTTTTCTATATAATTCAATACATAGCTTTACTAGATTAGTTTTGCTGCAATACACAATCTTATTTCAAATTTATCTATATTTACTCATTTCGAAACATTGAAAATACAAGAGGCCCACATGCCTTATCGGTCACCTGAGTATTAGATAAATATATCGCTAGTTACAATTCTCGACGGGACGTAAAACAAACAAACAAACAAACAATCAATCAATCAATCGCTAGTTACAAGGGCAATGGAATGTAGAAAAAATTCGTTTTGCATATATTAGCTAAATTCTGATACTTAGTTAAGTATAAAACAAGTCGTATTTTTAAACCTTAAATGCCCCCGAAAGTGCCTATACTGATGAACTTCTTCACACAATATGCAACATTAACACAACATGACTAATTTGGATCCGTCGTAGAGTCAGAACCCTCGGGCTGCGAAATTCACAATTTTGGTACATCCTTTTCTGCTTTTCCTAAATGTGCATTTAGTTTATACCGTATCAGCAAACTGACAAAAGTCTTTCAAATGATAAAGACAGTAATCACTATAATAATTATGGCCCCACCCTGGAACCAAAACCCTTACTCCCTGGGATCATGAAATTTACAATTTTGGTGTATAGGTATGGTAGTTATCAAGAAGTTAAGATGTTCAGTGTTAACACATGTTAAATCACTGACCATTTTGGCCTTACCTTGATACCAAAACCTCTACCCATGGGATCACCGAATTTATAATTTTGGTAAAGGGCTACCTGCTCTTTCTAAATATCCATTTAGTCAGTAGCATTAAAGAAGATGTTTTTAAATGTTATACACATAAATATTGGTCCCCGCCACGAAGTCAGAACTTCTACTCCGGGGATCATGAAATACAATTGTAGTAGAGCCCTTCCTGTTCTACATTACTGTGTATTTATTATTAATTTTTTTTTTTACAGATGTGCGGTTGTAGAGATAAAAAATTGAAAATTTGTTAATGTTTGGCATCTTTTGTCCCGTAAATAAGGCCCCAGAGGTGCAGGAGCCTTGAAATTTACAATTTATGCCCCTGCTGCCTCAAAGGTGCTTCCAAATTTGAAACAATTAGAACTGTAGTTACCAAGAAGTTAAAAATGTTCAATTGTTAACGCACGTCGAACAACGACATATGCTGACCAATCGCTGTTTTGTAGATTTAATTCTAAATTTTGAATGTTCTGGGGGACCTCCCTCCCCCCCCCCCCCTTTTTTTTTTTTTTTTACATGTATAAAGCAAAACTTAACGTGCGCTAGGTCGAATAAAGTACAAAGAATCACATTAATTGTATGTTGAATAGGAATGGCCACGCCAACTTACGTGCCACATATCTAAGGAAACCTTCAAACGTGTTGCAAGTTCTTTTTATCATGTTACGATTTATAGATTTAGCGTACTTTTCACCTATGTGTCCTCCTTTCTCTGATCTAGCTGCACACTTCATCTGAAAATTCATTTTTTCATCTCGGTTTCTAATCTTCGTCCTAGTTTCTTTGATTTGATTTGAATCCAATTTCCTTTACGTTTCACACTAACTGTGAATGATACGATACGTTTGCTGCTATTATAGCTTTAACGTGATACTCTTACCTCCACTCATTAATGCTTTTTAAAAATAAAAAAAAAATTGAATTGGTAGTCCAGAGTAATAGTTACTCTTTCTGGCATTGTCTTATTTCAGTTCTTAACTTTAGCAATTTGAGGAATATTAATGATTGTTATTGAATGTGAATTATACATACATACATACATACATACATAATACACACACACACACACACACACACACAGATATATATATATATATATATATATATATATATATATATATATATGAGATGCTGTGTACATTAGTTATGCTTTGAAATATATAAGAATATTGAGGTAACATATTGAAAATATATTTTTCATCATTTTATTAAGTCTACGCACAACGATGGCATTAGTTTATTCAATATACACACTGTCATTGGGTCAGATTTTATACCAAAACTGTTAGGCCGTTCTTTACACACTATTTTGATGTCACTAGTTTAAAATAATCTTTCATCATTTACTATTATTTTCATTATCATTTTAAAAACTCTTGACCTTCTTAATTGACAGAGCGGTCGTATCTCTACGGTGGCGCAAAACGTACAAAAATAAAATAATAAATAGAAAAACCCAAAATTCTAGCATCAAATAAATGATTCACTTTTTTGTGTTGAACATCTAAGATTTGTTTTACTAATTATAGCGAAGAACTATGTGGGTTTCAAAGGTGAAAATACATGAAGATTCTTTTTATATGTAAATATATACATGCGTAATTAAAGTCGTTTACGTGAATAGGGAGATAACGTCTAAACTCAATAACAGAGTTGATAAGGGGGAAAAATGATTGAATATACACATGTATTTGCTCGTCATTTTGTGTGCGTGTCTTTTTCTCGTGATTGCATAGAAATGATAATGTATAGCTAACATTTTTGAACATACTCTGAAATCATCTGTGATCGGAGAAGTTATCAACTTATCAACACAACGAACTGTGGTCAGCATTTAACGAACAAAATGTCAAGCGTTCCCGATCTGATGTCATAATGTAATTGATGCGAAGTACTGGTAGCCTTACTGTTATTCTCAATTTCTTACATTTATCAAACTCAGCATCTTCCTTCATCTTCTTCATATCAAAGAAAAACAATCTTACCTATTATTTTTTTTTTCTGTTGGTTAAAATTACACAACTCGTTTCTTTCTCGTTAGACACTGTCGTGTTTTGGAAAAAGCATAAAAGAGCAACCCTTTACAAAAAACGATTGGTAGTATCATGCAATCAGATCAGAAAATGTAGAGGTTTTGACCGACATTAATAAAAATGGCCTTAAACCCTTGACTGCCTTTTATCCTCTTTTAGTACATTTTCCTTCAAAATCTTACTCTGTTTAGCATCACCTTCAATGGAACAGAACCGTTCTGGTATTGCCCAATGGTTCCTCTGTTTCTTTAACACTGGTCTGAAACACCCTTTTGATTTTGGCGCCTTAATAAAACACATTTAAAACTGAAACCGGCTGTAATCAAAATTTAAAGTTACCTGTTTCAAAACTAGACGTGTTCGTTTTAATTAATAACATAGGGACGTCACGAGGTTATGGATTTGAAATATTATCCAACTTTCCTCATTTTAACTGAATTTCCATCCATGTTTGAATACTGCGTTCTTCGGGAGAAGAAAATCATACGTTAGACACATAAGAAATACATTTCATTTTTGAAAATACTTAACGGTGTGAACTGCGACGCTTCACGCCAGCATAAATCATGAAACACGTTAGAGTTTCATAAAAAGTAGTGATCCTCGGTCATTATTTTATGGGGGTCATTATTCTTCTTTACACCGGCATGAAACACTACATGGTATAAGGTCATACTGCCAACGAAGAATGTGTGCGCTACCTGATATATGGTATTCACAGAAAAATATTGTTGATAATTAAATATGACGCAATGATCTAACCACTTTACGTTTTTCGTATTTTAAGACTTTGATATTACAAATGCTTTTCCAGATAAAGCCATTAGAGGACCACTACTTGTTACGTCATCGCGATGTGCCAATTAGATCCAAGCGCGGGGCTCATCACCACACCCGACGTCTAGAAAAGGATGGTCGCGTGAGTAATTCTATTTTCTGCATTAATGCTGCCGTCCTCAAGGCATCGACTAGATGAGAGTCCCAGGTAGTATAGGGTATCTGAACTGATGAATACTAAGGGTCTACTGTTGAATGATTTTTGGATGAGTATACAGTATCTCATAAAGAATTGTTAATGAAAATAAGAAAATTGTTTGAACAGTGTCATCTACCAATTACGTTGGCTGTAAGTTTGAGTCGAAAATTATGTCAGCTCACCAAATAAGATGAAGGAGTGAGTGTAACAGAAAGTTAGCGCGTTGGGAAACTGTCTACCTATGAAGTTGATGAAAGTAGTATCCTATAATCAATGATTGTAATTCTATGTGGTTTAAAGCCAAGTCAGCGATATTTCCACCATATTTCGAATGTAACGATAAAAAAAATAATAATGGACCATTTTGGAGTCTCTGGCGACCCTTAATGAACCCACCCATTCATCGAACACAAAAGCGACATTATGCATGCCGAGGGGTTGTTAACCATGACACAAGGCCCGACATTTAACGTCCCCATCCCACGGACCATTGCGTGTACGGATCATGTTAACAATATTTGTAAGAATTATGCTGAGGGTGCTGAGTTGTTGAAAAGGTTGCGGTAGCCTAGTGCTCTCGCTTCGCAACTGAAGGCTTCCCAGTTCGATTCTTCATGACGGCGCTCGTCAAATTCAAGACGTTTAATATAGGTAGTGAATGTTCTTTTGCCAAAAAGTGAAAAGTCACGGGGATCTTTCTAGTATGACCTTAAAAACGGAGGTCCCTTGTCACGACAGGCATTGGCACGATAGAGAATCCTCATTGTTATAGTCTTGAGCGTTATCCATAGGTCAAAATGTATGACACTTCACCTATACCTAGATAAATCTCTACATGAGTAAAGCATTCTAGAATTGGACGTTTGTAGTTGCTTGTATATTGTGTAACGGTCCCGCTCGAGAATTTTCACTCATATGGAGATGTCATCATCGCCGGTGAAGGGCTGTGAACTTTAAGCCTATGCTTGGCACTTAGGGTCTTTGAGCAGTAAAGGATCTTTACTGTGCCACACCTTCTATGATACGGGATCTCGGTTTTTGTGGTCTCATCCGCAGGACCGCCCCATTTAATCGCCTTTTATGACAAACAAGGGGTACTGAGGACTTGCTCCAATATTGATCACAACGGGATTCAAATTGGACGTAAAACATACGTAAAACAATAAACTAAACTGGAAAAAAGCTACGTAATTTAAATTTATAATTTTGTTCCCAAATATTTGAGTGTCTTAGGAACTGTGAATTTCCGCATATCTACGAATTCTGTTGTATTACTGATGTAAGGCTTTTGATAAAAGCTTAATGTTTAAAACTTGGTTACAGTAATCAATGCATTTCATGATCATTCTATGGTAGACAGACGAAAAGAGCTTTTATCTAAACAGTAAAAATGTTATCGAGAGTGAGTGTGTTACAGATGATATTATATGTATGCTCTACCAGTACCTGAAAAAATATTCCTCGATCAAAGGCTGCTCGTAAAACTTCTTGCGAATGTGTATGTGTAGATTTTCCCATCCAATTACACCATTTTTAATGACAAAAATAAATGAATTCGTCAATTGGATAAGGCCATTTTCATTCACGCACTTATCATAAACAGTACTTGAAATATATTTACAGTCACTTGGGGGGGGGGGGGGGGGGGGGGGGGGGAGGAGGAGGGTAAAACAAGGACCTTTAAAAAAAACAAGTGTACTGAATTTTGTTTGGTGTGTGTGTGTGTGTGAAATGTACATAATTAGATAGAATACCAAACGGTGAGGTGAATGAATTTTATTACATAGCTAGGGAATCAGATACCAATTGTTAATAAAGCATAAGGACAGGAAAACTTGGTTTTATATCTCCTGTTTGTATGGTCACATTCGACATAACCAAATATATTTTAAGGTTGGGTGGTTGTATAATGTTTAACGTCCCACTCGAGAATATTTCACTCATATGGCGATGTCACTATTACCAATGAAGGGCTCCAAAATTTAGGCTTACGGCCTTTGAGCAGGGAGAGGTCTTTAAAATATCGTGTCACACCTGCTGTGACACGCGGCCCCTGTTTTTGCGGTCTCATCCGAAGGATTGTCCCATTTAGTTAACTCTTATGACAAGGAAAGGTATTGAGGACCTATTCTAACCCGGATCTCCACGGGGTCGTATTTTTAAAATTTGTTTTCATGAGAAAGCGGTATTCAAGAATGAAATATACATTTTTTTTAATAAAGCTAATGTATTATAAAACACTTAAGTATAAAATATGTACTTGCACAGCTTTCTAGGCTATATTATGTGTTTTCTTTATTGCATCACGCTTAACTGGACTAGTATTTAGAGAAGGTGCGCTTGCATGTTAGGAAATTATCACTTCTACTCGAATTAGTCCGAAGAAACAGTGGTGGATCCAGAATTTTGCGGTAACAGGGACACCTTTAAGTTCCGAGTGGATCCAGCTTGTGGGTTTTAGCATGTCAGCTTAAAGAGCATTATGCAAAGAGTAGGATTTATTCACTTCCTAAAAGATGAATTGTGCCAAGAACACGAGATAATGAATTTTACACTGGGACACAAATGATTTCCACATCCAAACTCATTTCACATTAATAAACCCTTTAGCTAGGCCTTGAATAATAAAGTTGATGGATAATTGCTAATCCTCCACCTCTAAAAACTGGAAGCTAATGAGGATATTTCATTCCTCTGTTTATCGTACCTTGGCAGTTGTCAATGTAATTAGGTGAAAGTCGGGTATTTGATTACATTTACTACTGCATGCGCCGTCAGTTATGCATGACGAACACATGGGGAAAACGTTCCGTCAGGGGAACCAAACGATCCGCTCTATAATTGTTGTTAAAGCTTTACGAATGTTTTGCTTAACATCTTTTCGAACACATTTCACTTTGTCAATGTCATAGCAAGAGACGCACATTTTCTCGGTTATATGATTGATACATGTTGTTTAATGTCCCACTTGAGAAGTTCTCACTCATGAATATGGAGAGGTCACCATTGCTGGTGAAGGGCTGCAAAATCAAGGCCAATGTTCGACGCTTAAGACCTTTGAGTAGGGAGGGATTTTTATCGTGCCACACCTGCTGTGACAAGCGCGGGGCCTCGGTTTTTGCGGTCTCATCCGAAGGACCGCCCCATTTAGTCGCTCCTTACGACAATCAAGGGATACTTGGGGGTTACATATATTTACAATATACCCCATATCCAATGGTTAGGTTGGAATGTAGGGGTTTGTTGTTAAATCATAACCTAACCATTGCCAATAAACAACAATTATTCAGAAAAATAGGGGGAGGTGTTACCGAGGACCTATTTTCTAACCCGGATCCTCACTGGAGTCGGTTATATGCGTTACTTCGAATATTACTTTAATGAACTAGCAACTACGTAGTACGCACACAGCAGTTGATGTCTGATGACCATTCCTAGTGTCTCAATCGTAATAGAATAGTAATAAAGGTTATCAATTGAACTCTTGCAACACAAAGAGAATACCATTTCACATAAAGACATCATACAGAGTCATTTTATATTATTGACTTCAATAATAGTGTCCACTGACTTAATATTTCTCATCTCTGGTAGTTAAATCAATTGATTTGGGCCCATGCACCGGATATTTTCTTGTTGCTTTTGAATACAAATACAACTTGTAATTGATTTCTGTCACAAAATGTCGCGGTCTTCGATGATACCGGATATTTCATTACTTCTAACTGTCCCGCAGAAAGCATCAACCAATCACATTTTGACACGTGGGATTTTGTATTGAGCTATTGTTTAGCGGTAATCTCTCAAGTAGGCGAAAGCTAGCTACTGTGATTGAAAATTTTATCATTCAGAAAAAAATGTCCACACAATGTCTTATTCTACTACTATTATGTCAACCCCTCAAAACTCATCGCACGACACATAGAAAGGTGGGCGAAATCAAAGGAAAAGAGGAAGATTAATATTACGAGCCACGTGTATTCGTGATGCCGAGATTCACTCCATGTGATGCACTGGAGTAATCAAACGGATGCTGAATTCAAAACAAATTGTTTAATTACACGCTCCATAGATTTTGTATAAATTTACTGCTATGAGCAACAGTGTTTTCACCTGTATTCTTTTGACAGTCGTTAATTGCTTTGACAAAGTACTTACACGGGAATGTACTTTAAACTTTCTAATATAATGATACTCGGTCAGACGTACACAAACTTTCACAATTTTCTAATTTAGTGCCATGAAAAAGTGAGCATTGATTAATTTTTAAAGACCGTCTAGGTCTTATTTTTATCATTGCAAATAAGATTTTTAACACAAAATGTAAAGTCGGATTGTAAAGACTATATCAACAGTTTTCTAGCATCGTATTGCTACGTTGGAACAAAGGAAAGTGTGCTTTCACTCCGAACTTTATGATTAAAAAACACATAACCTAACTGTATCTCTAATCTTGCGGAGTTACAAACCATTTAAATATTTCGAGAACTATTATTGTAAGCATTTACAAATGATTGCCATGCTTGAATTTACCGAGCAAATACAAAATTTACGACATGAATTGGAATGGCATATCGTGTTCAGGCACATCATTTGGTCGTAAGCAATGATTATGCCGTATGTAGGTTTCATCTATTTTTTGCGGTCTCGTCTATTTAGTCGCCTCTTATGACAAGAAAGGGGTATTGAGGACCAATTCTAACCCGAATCTCACGGTGCTATTCTGACATGGTGAATCTTATATACCACCTAAACCATCTTTCAGTGGTATTTATGTTGCATTTAAATTGATTGCTCTATGTTCAAAATATTTGGATATTCTTTTTTAACATTTTACTGTCATTCATTTCCCTTAACGACCGGTTGCCGTAGTTTAGTGGTTAGAGTGTTCGCTTCGTAACCGGGAGGTCGTGAGTTTGAGCATCGCTCGTGCCATGGCCACTTCAAACCTAAGACGTAAACATAGGTAGCGATTGCTCCTTCGCAAAACGCTCGGCATTTGGAAGTGAAAGCTACGGGTCTTTCGGATATGACCTTATAAATTGCAGGCGTCGGCACGTTAACGAACCCTCATTGCTCATATTTAAAACAAACAAATCTTAACGACCGATCGCGTTAAGTCAGTGGTAGAGCGTTGTTTATTTGGGTGATTTTGCCCCCCCCCCCCCCCCCCCCCCCTCAATGTTGTATATGTTCACTCATATTAAGACGTCACCAGCTGCAGATGAAATACTACAAATTTAGACCTATGCTTAGCGCTCAGGGCCGTAACAGTGAGGGTTCTTTAACGTGCCAACGCCTACCGCGTCACGGGACTTCCGTTTAAAGACCCATGATTCTCGCTTCTAATGCCGAGAACTTGACGATGGAGCAATCACTACCTATTTTACGTCTTAGGTTTGAAGCGGCCATGACAGAAGCGGGGCTCGAACTCACGAACTTTCGGTTACGATGCGAATGCTCTACCACTGAGCTACCGCGACGAGTTTTGAATTACTCTAGGATACTTTACTTTGATTTCTATGGGGATCAAGCTTTGATTTACTATGGAATACTCTACTTTAATTCCAAAATACTACATGTCAATTTTGGTCAGAAAAGCATGGACCAGTAGTATTTGATAAGATGCCAAAACTATACTAAAAATGTTCAGCTTGTATAATATACTGTGGAATCATAAATGTTTGTGGGAGCCAATGTTTGTGGGCAACCAAATATTTACTAGTTCGTGGGGATGGAATTTCGAGGGTTAACGTCATTTTGAAAATATACAACATTATACTGTAGATACTATTGCAAAGAAAAACTGGTTCGTAGTGGCGTAAATTCGTTGGTAAAAGGTATCCACGAAATCCACTAACACTGAGCCCCCACGTGCAATAATGATATTCCACAATATTCATTGTACAAAGTGATATGTGAAAGAAAGACATCTATATATTTTGTAACCTGACATAATTGTACATCTGTGCCTCGGAAGGTTGTTAGTTTTGTAGTTGGAGAGAAACCCTCAGAAAGAAGTCCGTAAACGTCATAGAAGTTATTGAATGATTGATTATATATTGTTTAACGTCCCACTCGAGAATTTTTCACTTATATGGAGACGTCATCATTGCCGATGAAGGGCTGCAAAATTTAGGTCTATGCTCGGCGCTTATGGCCTCTGAGCAGGGAGGGATCTTTATCGTGCCACACCTGCTGTGACACGGGGCCTCGGTTTTTGCGGTCTCATCCGAAGGACCGCCCCATTTAGTCGCCCCTTACGACAAGCATTGGGAACTGAGGATCTATTCTAAGAGCCCGGATTCCCACGGGGCACGTTATTTAATGTGATATTTTTGTTTATGACATACTATAGAATAAAATTGACTGTTTTCATGATTTAGTAGCATTTACATTTACCAACGATTTGTACAGGAAATAAATTATTTTGTTTCGTTGTACTTCCAAGAGTAAAAAAACAAAACTACTGATTTTCTTCCTTATAAAATTTAACTCTGAAGTTAATTTCTTGTTTTCTAACAAAGCGTGCTTTGTTTGGCAGTAGAAAACATTGTCAAGTTATTTTTCATTATCTTAATTTATTTTTTGTTGATAAAAGTTTAATGTGTATCTGACAAAGATTTCAATGACATGCATATAAATTGCCACTTTATAAATTGAGTCTTTATTTGTCGTTAGAATTTCATATATATGAATATATTTTAATTGCTTTAGGTGAGATGGGCGGATCAACAAGTGGAAAGAATTCGAAAGAAAAGAGGCACCGTTACCCCTGATTCGGGGGCTTATATGAGTTTAGATTTCAGCGATCCTTTATGGAACAAGGAGTGGTATTTGGTAGGTGAATAGACACTTCGCCTTGAAGTAGAAACTTTCCTCAATTGTTATTTAAAGCCACAAAAATATGAATAAATAAAACTTTCGATCTATACTGTGTAACATAAAGGTAAATGTATCTGTGTTTCATGGTACAAATTTGAAGTTGTCTGTAGCTGTATACCGTTCGGTGTACTATGAATATATTGATTATTTGTTTATATTATATTGTGAACCTTGTGTAGCATTTTCTGGTTTGAGCGAAATAAAAACTAAACTGAATTGGTTGTCTGTATTCCAATGATATACATTTCTAATGTTTCTTTACAGCTTGTAATGATAGCTATTTCCTCACGAATTATTCATTCCAGTTGTGAACAATGCGCGAATGAATCTTGATAAATATAGTATGTCCTACTAAACAGATGGGGATTCCGACAGAAGTAAAAGTAGAATGTAATTAAATTTCATTTTTGAAAATACATGAGAATATAAACTGCAACGCTTCACACCCACACACTTCATGAAGCGCGTTGTTTCTAATTACCATATAAATACACATGAATAACTTGTGTTAAATCCGATATTACCATTCTGGCAAAAATAAATATACAATGGGGAAAACTAGAATTTTAGAATTAAATTTCAATGGCAAAATATCATATTACACTGTACAACATGAAACTTCGGTTTCGAGTTTTGTTTTTAGTATTTTACTAACAATACAATATTGAAGCATTTTACAAATGGATGTTTTTTAATATATTTTCACATGTTTCTGACTATGATGGATTAAGTATTGAATTTTGCCATATTATTACAGCATGACACTCGTACTGATCTCAGTCTTCCGAAACTTGATTTGCATGTGGTCCCAGTTTGGGAGAAAGGAATTACGGGAAAGGGTGTTGTCGTCTGCGTTTTGGATGACGGTAAGAAATAAAAGTTTTTAAGTGAAATCGTTGTAAGGCTAAGTTTACGAACAGTTCCTATAGCAAATACAAATCAGAGAGATGGGCAAGTACGGACCCCTGGACACACCAGAAGTGGGATCAGGTGCCTAGGAGGAGTAAGTATCCCCTGTCGATCTAACTGAAGGTTGTACTGGTAAATTAGATCGTTATAACGACTGTAGAATTTGCGAAATGCTGATTTTAGACAAGACTGTACAAATTTCAGTAACTTCAATTTTAATGTTTCGTGTGATCTGGTAAGTTCTTATTAGTAAATACCATTGCATATAGATCTAAAATTGTATTTGTGTGTAATGTGATTGTATGAAATCATATTTGAGAACCTATACCCGGAACGAATTTCCTGTATGTGTACAAGTCTGCAACAGATAACCCAATATCTAAATTGAAACAGTGAAATTGTGCTGTTTAAAAATGGACCTTGGTATGGGAAGAAAATTGTTCTGGCAAGGGTCCATTTCTTAATCACATGATATATACATGGAAATAAGTCGTTATAACGATTTAATTTACGTGTACAATTTGCCATTGGGTTAAATGCTGTCTGACATGACTCATACCAATCGATGTCGTTCTTTGAACACTGAATTTGACTAGAAATTGCTCTGTTTACTCGAACGAGATATAGGGCTCACAGCGGGTGTCACCGGTCGACAGAGGATGCTTACTCCTCCTAGACACCTGACCCCACCTTGTATACCCAGGGATCCGTGTTTAACCTCCTTTGAATTTTATATTCTTTATAGGAGTTAAGAGATTAATCATTGTTTATTATCTTTATCTTTTCATTGCAATATCAAAGTTACACCTTGTTTTTTTAAGCATATCAATTATTTTGAATTCAGTAACGCAATTGAGTGTGTATCTTTGTTCACAATATACTTGTATTAATTGTCTATTCAAGAATCGCCGTACGACTATTGTACTCTCTTCCAACAGAATTGCGAATTTTGTACACAATGCTTTCAGTTATTTCTTTAACCTGAACAGATTGACAAACTAGGTTTATTTTTCTTGCACATCGTAATTATGAATCCTCCGCAAGTCTAAAATCCGATAGCAGATTAATGGAATGAGAGAAGCAGGTAGAGAAACTGGTCATCAATTGGGTCATCACATTTCAAACATCTGTAGAATTGTCAGAAAGTACCAGTTAACAAATGACGTCAAAGTTTTGGAAGACCCCGGGAGGATAATGCACTCAGGAGGATGGTTATACAAAATGTTTATTAATAGCTCAGAATGTTAAATTGGAATGCTTGCCACATTGTTTGCTTTCAACAAGAGCAGTGAAGAATCGTCTTAAGTCATTTGGCTATCGTTCAAGAAGACCCTGCGAACACCCACCCACAAAGCCGCACGTATGCAATGGTGTCAAGCTCGCCAACATTGGTACTTAGCCTTTTGGAAAGTCCGTTGGTCGGGTGAGAGCAGCTTTTTGCTACATATCACAGAAAGATGACTGCATTTATGGAGGCATCCTAAAACTGCTTATGCTGAACGAAATATATAGAGATGATTCCGTTTGGTGGTGGATCAGTTGTGGTGTGGGGCTGTTTCCTACAACTGTAAGCTGAATCTATCACAGTTAAGGGCAACCTTAATGCACAAAGGGACATTCATCCCGCAAGTGTTGTACCTCATTTAGATAATCGCCCTGTTTGACCAAGGTCAATGTTATTTCATGAAAATGACAGACTACCTCGTGCTGTGCAGGAGGTTTTTTTTTTTTTTTTTACGTGGATTCAGTTGTGACACTACCATTGCCAGATTGAACCCTGTTGAGTACATCTGGAACATCGTTGGTCATAGAGTTCGTCAAAGAACACCGTCAATTCAAATACTGGATAAACCGACACAGGCATTGCATCTGGAGTGGCATGTTTAACCACATCAAATTTGATAAAAAGGTTTAAGAAGATGTGTGGAGACCGTCATTCGTGTGAACGGAAGTTACGCCAGATTCTGTACTGCGACAAAACCTGTTTAGTCTGTCAACATGTTAACCGTATTGTCTTTATTTCATTCATAGTAAACGTCTGAGTCAATGGTCGAAGCATAGTTGTTTTTGTAAATTTTACTCAAAATACCACGTCTTCTATCTTCACCGGAGCTTGAGGATAGAGCACAACATCCAACACCCCTCCTCCCCGAGAATGTTGACCCCGCCCCTCTCCCTACCCCCCACCCCACTCCCTAGACCTCTTGTGACTTTTTTGGTCAATCATTTTTATGACATATTTCTGGTCCATCTTATGCTATATCTCCGAAAATTAAACTTAAATATTTCATCTAAAAACAAACAAACCCGACTAGTGTAAACAGAAAGGTTGCCAACTTCGTTTGCAAGGCGAGAGGTTATCCCCGAGATATTTCGTTGAAATTTATTTAAAAACTACACCTACCATTACCAGCAAAATCAACATTCTTCACCAGCAAAATCAACATTCTTCAGTTGTAGCCTGAATATTTCGTCACTGAACATATGTCCTCACTTTTTGAACTAGTCCTAACTTTGATCAACGGAAGTAGAAAAATCACGCCTCTTATTACAAGAAGAATAACTCTCCTGGTATGCAGAACAGTTCCAAATGGACATGAAAACAGTGAAGAAGTATACTTTCTCATGTACAATTTTTCACCGCGCTTTTCCACAGATAAAAAATATGTAACTGAGATGCTACCATTTGTAAGTGAAGTACCACAATGCTTAGCACGCGAGGGCCATAGCACTGAGGGCTCCGTTGTCGCGACACTGGGCCTGTTTTTTATGGACCCATGATTCTAAATGCCAAGAGTTTGGCGAAGGGGCAATCACTACCTATGTTTAATCTTAGGTTTGGCACAAGCGGGATTCCAATTTGTCATATAAAATATACAAATTTTTTTCACATTTGGGACACTTTAAATCTACACCAACTAAGCTTTTTCATTTTCTCACATATGAGATGAGAAGTTCAAGTAAATTTCTTCTCAAGAAGCACAAGGCTACATTTCACCGTAGTAGTATACAAAGATCCTCATGTAGATAAATGTAAATTGAAATTTGTTCAAACCATGACGTAGGGATGACATTTAAAAAAAACTTTAACAATTCTCTTAGGAGCACGAAAAAATACAATTTGTGAAATTAGATCGTACAAACTTTGTCAAGTTCTAATATCTTTTTAAGCCCCCGGAATCGAAGATTCGGGGGCATATAGTTCATGGCCTGTTCGTCTGTCTGTCTGTGGCAAAAAACGTTAACCTTGGTCATATCTTTTATACCATAAGAGGTAGACCTTTCGTCTTTGGTGTGTGTATTTCTTGTGACAAAACCAAAAGTTTTGACCTGGTGACCGTAACATTGATTTTTGACCTACTTTTATAAAATTCGAATATAAGCCACATCTTTCAAATCGGAAGATGTACCGCTGTTATATTTAGCTTGTGCATTTCTTGTGTATTGAACTTTGATCTAGTGTTTAGAAATTTTCGAAAAACTTTAACCGTGGTAATATCTTGTACACCATAAGAGGTAGACCTTTCATATTTGGTATATGTATTCCTCGTGGCAAGACTTTTAGAAAATTCAACTATAAGTCATTTTTGAAATTGTAAGAGGTACTCTTTATATATTAATCATGTGCATTTTTGTGAAAAGATCTTTCTAACAATACCAATTTTGTTGATCTTGACATAAAATATCACAAAGTACACGTACAATACACGGACATTCTTAAACTGGATCAAACCAAGTATGACAACCGAGTGTTCGTCATCTTCCGTAATTATTTAGCGACAGGCCATACAAAAGACGATTTCACTAAAATTCAGTATTGATGAATTACAAAGACTGGTGATGAGATTAAACTATATGATTGCGAGGGATCTTTTTTTAAGTTTCTGTAAAAATGCCTTGTCATCATTTCCGAGCTCCTTTTGTACCGACTTTTATGTACCATGTTTGCCTCCAGAGTAAATTTTGTTTGTTGTGAATTTGATATTTTTGGTTTTCCACAGGTCTTGAAAGAAACCACACAGATATTGCTGCAAACTATGTAAGTATAATCATACTGCCTCTTTGTTAAGAGTCATTTTTCACTTCGTTGAACCGGTCGCGGAAGCTCAATGGTAGAGCGTTCGCTTCATAACCGGAAGGTCGTTAGTTTGAGCCCCGCTCGTGCCATGGCCGCATCAAACCCAAGACATTAATAAAGATAGTGGTTGCTCCTTTACCAAGCGTCCGTTATTTAGAAGTGATAATCACCGGCCTTTCGGATATGACCTTAAAAACGGTGGTCCCGTGACGCGGTAAGCGTTGGCACGTTTAAGAACCTTGAGTTGAGTGCTATGCATAGGTCTAGATTTATGGTGCCTCACCTACTGCTTATGAGGTCTCACAAGCAACATTTTTTTTACATCTTTTCGTGTGGTTGGTTGATTGTATATATATATATAATTATTGAACATCCCGCTCGAGAATATTTTTCACTTATATAGAGACGTCACCATTGTCGGTGAAGGGCTGCAAAATTAGGCCTATGTTCAGTGCTTACGACCTTTGAGCAGGGAGGGATCTCTATCGTGTCACACCTGCTGTGATACGGGGCCTCGGTTTTTGCGGTCTCATCCGAAGGACCGCCCATTACTCGCCTATTGCGACAAGCAAGGGATATTGAGGACCTATTCTAGTGGCGTAATCCAAGTAATTCAACATGTGTGCAAAGGCTACGCATAGTACTAGTATTTTATAACTAGTCATTGAGTATGCAATAATGCATTAAAATAGGTGTGATGTGTGTAAAATATAAAAACCAACAATACATGTACTGCATTATCCAAACGTGTCGGATCTACAAAGTAGTTACAAAGTCAAGTGAGAAATTATATAAAGCACTAAAATGACCCAACGACACAAAAATTGTCAAAGTCTTGGGACACACCGCACTTTCCTTAGGACAAAACAAATGAAAACACGATTTCTAAGCTAAACTTACTTAAGTTAGTGTCTACAATATACTGCATGATTGTTGTTTGAATAAAAAAAATTGAACTTCGTAAAACACGTCCGATCATTTGGACATACTACTTGCAATGTCATTATGCAAAAAAAAGTCACGGGTGTTTCGGATGTGACCTCAAAATTGAGGTCCCCTGTCACGGTAGACAATGGTACCATAAAGAACCCTAATGTAGTGCACTTGAGCGCCATATCTACATGTAGGTCAAAATTTGATGCACTTTACTTACAGTGGGTGATGTTCTATATGTTTTTCATAATTTAACGAGGGACAGTTGCCGTTCTGTTATAAACGAAGCATAGCGACGTAATTGATTAAGCGTATTCGTAGTACATTTTACTTTCTCTTTGGTAAATCATCATTATGTATTTTATATCCATTTAAATCAGGTATCGTACAATAATTGAAACCCTTGATATTAAAAAACATGATATTAAGAAGTGTATAAAAAATTATACATGCCAACGAAAGACATACAGCGTGCACCAAAAGCTAATCCAGGTCTCGTGTCTGGACAGCCTATATCGCAAATCTACATGATGTTAACATTCTTTGTGATTGTGTACTTAGTTTGTAGTTAGCAGTTAGCGATTGTACGATTGTTTTCACTGAGCTTTTAAAAATACCAGCTGCTGTTTAAATACTATACTATTTACCCACACGGTCAGCCGAAGAACTCCATCGCATTAAATGCCCCATGTTCTGATGCGAGTATTGCATGTAAATATTGAATAATCAGTAGTGTGCCAACTTCCAACCGGAATTCATGATATTGAATTTTAAATCACATATGTTGCATGATATTTTTTAAAAATTATTGTTTATCGATCTTTTTAAATAATGATGATAATAATAATAAAACAAGTGAGAAATAATGTCTCATATTTCAGGATCCATACGCAAGTTATGATTTGAATGATGATGACGACGACCCACAACCTCGATATGATCCTACCGACGAGAACAAGTAAGTCGCGGGTAAAAAGGGTGGGTGGGGTCTCCAACACAACGCACATTCCCACAAGCTTAGATTTTACTACTAACTGGAAAGGTACCTTCCTGAAAAAAAATAAATGGAAGGGAAAAAAATGAAAACAAATAAACACGGAAGTTAGATTAATTGGAGTTTGTCTTCATTTGATGTTTTATATAAGATCAATGTATATGACTTTATAATGTCACCAAAGTCACTCATTTTACATGCTGTTCTCTGTTTTTTGTTTGTTTTTTTGTTTGTTTTTTGTTTTTGTTTTTTGTCTTTTTCTTTTTCTGTTGTTTGTTGATGGTCGTTCGTCGGTCGTAAACCTTTGAACATATGCATTCTCTAAAACGGCTGAACCAATTTCAATCAAATTTAGTGTATATCATGTATGGGTCAAGGGAAAGAGAAATTGTGAATTCCATGGTCTCTGCTTTCCTTGGGCCTGAGGGGTGTGGACAAGACCATCAAAATTAATGTATTTTTTTTTTTTAAGAAAATCCTCTTACTTTACTCATAAAGCAGTCAGGACATTGACATGGTTTTAATGAGCAATGAGTCATTTACCAAAACTGTAGAATTCATGATCCTAGCGTTCAGGTACCGGAGTGGAGCTAGATTGGTTATGTACTTGTACGTTATGTCGCAAGGTGGAGCAAAATTGGTTATATATCAAAAATGCATTATATCCAAGAAAATCTTGTTTTTTACTTCTGGATATCAAGGAGGAAATTAAAATGTTCGCACGATTATAATAAACATTGTGCCCTCTACCAAACTGAGAACCTTGAATTCATGCTCTTGGACGGAGGTAAGGTGGTCAAATACTGAAAATATATTATATCTTAGAAAATTTACCTCTGGACATCAAGAAGGCAAAGTATTTGCATGATTATAATGAGCATTAAGCCTTATATAAAAACTATGAAATCCATGATACCTAGGTTCAGGTATCAGGGTAGAGCTAGATTAGTCATATACGTTATGTGTTGAAATTGAAAGGGGGGGGGGGTACTAAAAAAATCACTGCGGAACATTCAGCAAACAAATGTTTGCATGATTATAATGAACAGTGTGATATATATTACCCTTTGGTTCAGGTCTCAGGGAGGGCTTAAGTTTATCATAACTATAATGATAATGCATATTTTAGAAAATCTTTATTCCTGGAAAACAAGCAGACATACTGTTTGCATGATTACAATGAACAATGTGAAATTTATGACACCTGAGTTCAGGGTATAGGTCTCGGGGTGGAGCTTAGTTGATCGTATGTTGAAAATGCAATATGTTTTGGAAAATCTTTTACTTCTAGACATCAAGCAGACAAAGTCTTTCAAAATTTGTAAAAATTCATTTGCCCTGGGCTCAAGTCCCAGGTGGGACTAAGTTGAAGAAAGCTGCATTATGTTGAAAAATTGTCTTTGCTTCCGGACACCTAACAGTCAAACTGTATAATCATAATATTGAGCATGGAATGAACCAGCCCACTTCGCTATTCAACACTTATAAAATCCATGGAACCTGGATTGAAGCCCAGGTTGAGAAAAAGTTCATCATATATTGAAAATGCATTATATTTCACGAAAATTATCTGTATTTCTGGACATCTAGCAGAAAATTGGCCTTCTACCAAAATTGTAAAGTTCATGTCCCATGGATAAGGAACGTTTTGACCACAAGTTGACAAATGCATTGACATATTTTTCAAAATCTTGTACATGATGTACACAAATTATGTGCATCTTTGCATCTTTATGAGCATAGGGTTTTCTCCTAAATGCACTAAATATTGAGGCTTTCAGAATAGCATTTCGCTGTGATTAAACACATTCTCCTGTAAAAGAATTGTAAATTATCCGTTATGTATGATAGTTATACCAATATTCTATCATCCAGTACAAAGTATAAATGTAGAGAAACATACAAATCACATAGTTAACAGAGTAAAACAAATGTACATACTCAGGTGACCGTTAAGGGCCATGGGCCTTTTGTATGTTCCTTTATTTGTACTTCATTTCGCATTTATCTTTTCTATCATATAGAACAATGCATGAATGACTAATTAGTTGCACCAAATAAGATCAACACTTTATCTTTAATTTCATGCATTCACTAAGGCGCCATGGGATGATTGTTATGTAACACAGACTGCTAATTCCTATGAGCGTAAAAGAAACAGAAACTAGAACGAGTTACAGCATCGATTGTGTAGAAAAAAAAATAAATACCAGGAAATATGGTTGTACTGTTTCTGACCCATCCCTAGTTATGAGTAATATCATATTTAATAGAGTTTCTTACCAGAAAAGTTATTAAAAATTTGAGGTGGAGTCAAATCTTGCGAATGTTTTTTTTTCTTTTCCAAATCTTGCAAATACTTTTAAAATAATAAAAAGTCGTTACTGGGAATTCAGTTTAACAAAACACACAGACATTCAACAAAGTCATGACATTTCAAGAGAAACGGAAACAATTCAGGATTTAAACACAAATTAATGTAATCTAACCGTCACTTTTCAGCAAGAAATAATGAATCTAAAATTGTAACCATAAATGGGATAATTAAACATAAATGATGATCATGCACAGCCTGTTAAATTTACATTAGGCGTACAATTAGTGCTTTGCTGTCGGCTTGCCATTTATAAAATGTAAGAGAATGAACCAGGATTGATGTACTTTGACAAATTCTCTACGTTGATCTCGGGTAGAAAATAGTACATGCGCATTTCCTTCGCCAGCCCTCACCATAGGGGTGGCTTAGTGCTGAAAGCTACATCATGTCCGATAGTGTCACACTTTTTCACTCTGACCTTTCACCCTGCAAATGTCGTCTGAAATAATGTCAAATTCTGTGGCCTTTCGGGCTTTTCCTTGTTTGCCGAAAAGGCCCGGGAAGTTGCGATTGGAGAATGTAGGTTTTACTTTGCTGGTTGGTTACCGGTTTTCTTCCAACTGTAGTTGTTTTCAAATATTTGTGAATTTGCAAAAAAAGATAATTGATGTTTATAAAAACTAAAAACAAATGTTCATTGCTTTCTTTTTAAAAACTGATTGATTAAATCATACACAGATCCTGGTTAAATATTCTTATGTTATTTCACAGACACTGTATATGTACCATAACGAATTTCTATATCTTCATAAAATGACCTGATAATCATGATCTTGTTCAAAGCTTATTTTCGCCCTGCGTAAATATAACGTTTTTGCCCAAAATACGATGCTGGAGTACGAATATTTTATTTTACCATTTGTATTGTGTTCTCAGAGTTGATTATCTTTGAAATGAAAAATGAATAAATAAATAAACTGCAACAGCCCGTTTAAATTGCTTTAAAGTTGTCCTCCCCAACAATAACCCCATTTTTGGAGTCTAAACAATTTTTGTCTGTGATACCATTAGAGTACAGAAAGAACGTTTCATTTTGTGAGGAAATTTAAGCCGTTGTAAATATTCCATTTCATGTTTGTTGAATTAGGTTTTTTCTGAGAGGGGTCTTTTTGCATGTTTTTTTTTTTGTTTTTGTTTTTTTTTTTGTTTTTTTTTTTTTTTTTTGTTGTTTTGTTTTTGCATTTTGTTGTTTTTTATTTCTATTTTTTTGTTGTTTTTTTTTTTTTGTTTTTGTTTTTTTACTATTATTATTTTGGTTTATTTGATTTGGGCTTTTTTTAATTTATAAATATTCAATGCATGTTCAAAACTACAAATCTTCGTATCCCATATAATCCTTCTACATCAGAAACAACACGACGATAGGGATTTGAATTACTTCAGACTACATCAGAATATTTAAATCTGGTTTGTAAATTTTGATTTTGAAGACACGGTACAAGATGTGCTGGTGAAATTGCCATGGTAGCAAATAACAGCAAATGTGGAGTTGGTGTTGCATACAACTCAAGGATTGGAGGTAATCATTTATTTGCATATCTATTAAGGAGTTTCAGCATTGCATGTAGTAAGGAAATCATCGTCACTACTGCATAAAAAATCCACTGGTATCTATAAATATTTGATTGAGAACTAGGGCATATATGATTGATTATTTATTGCTTTCCGCCACACTCAACAATTTTTCAGTTATCTGGCCGAGATTCGAACCCGCGGCGACAGAGGTGAGAGGCTTTGTGAGTTTGAGTCCGATGCTCTAACCACTCGGCCACGGAGGTCCCAGGGCATATATGAATTTTACGAAACAATAAAATTCAAGACAAGGTCTTACTGACAAACATTAACGCAATAGTAAGGTTTTTGTGGACTGAGATTACTTGCGAATTATTTACATTTTCCCGTCCATTGTAGGAGTCCGAATGTTGGATGGTCGCGTCACAGACCATTTGGAGGCGTCCGCCATTGCTTTCAACCATACTTATATTGATGTATACAGCGCCTCATGGGGGCCGAACGATGATGGGAAAACGGTAGAAGGTCCAGGTCCGCTTGCCATAAAGGCTTTTGAAAAGGGAATCAAAGAGGTAACGGATAAATCAAGTCCCTATTTTAATTGAAAACAGACGTATGGTTGTGTATGTGGTATTATGTGTGTATGTGTATGTAGATAAGTAATTTAAATGAAGCAAAATCGTGGAGAGGTTACAGACCTCCCCTATGACTCTCAATCTCTCTTTGTTGGCAGCTGTCATCCTCAGATTACTCATGCCAGTCATAAACCCTATATCCAATCTACAATGACGTTTAAATTTTTTTTTTATATATTCCATCAGTGCATTATATCTATTCAAGATATATCTTCCAACAGTCTGTTGGTATATTGATTCATTCCATCTGCCCGTTCGTCTGTAGACGCATTTTGTCCGGATATTTTCTAGTTCTTACCAAATTTTAGGAGGTATTGTATTTAGACCTGTACACCTTGCATTTTCAGATTGGTTGGTTCAGGTTTTAGAACGTATGGTCAGTTGTAGTATCATCCGTCACAAACAACAGGGCTGCAATAGGTTTCACCATATCTAGCTATCTGTCTTTTCATCAATTTTATCTTTTGGGACAATTAATTAGTGTGATTTGGTTAAGTATAAATATAGATTCAAGTTATTGACCAAAGTGTCATTCTGTGTTCTTCAAATTTCTAATTCCTTCTTTTTACTCATTGAATACTAGTATCGGTAAAATCAAGGTCAAAGGAATTGACTGTAACATGTATTCAGGTAAAACATGAATAATTTTGAATCCTTGCCTTTCTGGTATTCAGCTTACAATATTTCAAGTATGCCCCAATATGGATGAATCCCATTAGGACAGGTTTAGTTTCCAAAAATGAACACACACATCCAGAGAGAGAGAGAGAGAGAGAGAGAGAGAGAGAGAGAGAGAGAGAGAGAGAGAGAGTATATTGTTCAACGTCCCGCTCGAGAATTTTTCACTCATATGGAGACGTCACCATTGCCGATGAAGGGCTGCAAAATTTAGTCCTATGCTCAGCGCTTATGGCCTCTGAGCAGGGAGGGATCTTTATCGTGCCACACCTGATGTGACACGGGACCTCGGTTTTTGCGGTCTCATCTGAAGGACGCCCCATTTAGTCACCTCTTATGACAAGCAAGGGGTACTGAGGATCTATTCTAACAACCCGGAGCCCACGGAGAGAGAGAATGCTTTGACCCCGCCGTAATATCAACTGAACTCTACATATATAGGTCACACAACATTTACTCGCTAGTTAACCTATTTACACCTAATCTCGTTCGTTATCATTTTTCACTTACTAGGCAAGAATCTTGTATTTTGTAAATTTGTAAAGAAAAACAAGACACTTGTGTTGGCGAAAAACCTTTAATTAACTTGCAAGTGTTGTGAAATCTATATTTCTGCCAAGGTGTTATTTTGAAATATTAATTATAGTATTCTGTCGGTTTCTTTTTTCTAATCAGGGGCGAGGAGGTAAGGGAGTGATATACGCCTGGGCCTCCGGTAATGGAGGTCGTCTGGGAGACAACTGTGACTGTGATGGATACACCGGAAGTATTTATACGATCTCTATAAACAGTGCTTCACAGCACCTCCATACTCCTTGGTATGCAGAGAAGTGTGCGTCAACAATCGCATCAGCATACTCCAGTGGTGCTTATAACGACCAGAGAATAGTACGTCTCAGTATTGGATAATTGTTGGTTGTTGATAATATATAATTAAGATTACAATCTCTACCCAGAATTATCATTACAATCTCTACCCAGAATTATCGTTCCTTACACTCACATCTATCTCTGTCAACGGGTTTCTCAAGATTCTTGTAAGACGGTTAAAATTGCTCAAATAAAATAGGATTTCGACTCCAGTTACAAGATATACGTAAACCAATCAATATTAAAGCTGTAGAGTCCGTCTGTTATTTTTTGTACAAAATTACTTTATAGGAGATGAATTAGCTATAAAAGTTATTAACTTCCTCTAATTACATGCTTGAAAACGTTTGCATGTAAAAGAAAACAGTAGGAAGACCATTTTAAAGGCAAATATACGGTGAAGCCATATTTATGCGTTCAGTCTGTTGGATGCCTATCAATAGCCGCACACGCATGGGGGAATCCCAAAATGATATAAATGTAATTCGGACGCCACTGTCTAAAGCGTAAAACAACGAATTACGAAGAGGTATATTTTTATTTATCTTAAACTTATGACATGTATTGTTGTAACAAAATACACATCTTTACACAAATAAGACTACCCCAGGCTTACAACTCTGAACTGAACACTGTGTCACTGGATTTGAATTAAAAATGGCCGAGTGGTGGTTGTTTGTAAACACCGATTTAAAACCAAATAATGTTGGTTAAAAAAGGAAATAATTATGCCATATCGTACAACCTCATAAATACGTACGTGCGATGATTTAACAGTCTTTTTACAAGGTGAAACTTTGTCTAAATTCAACTTTAAGCAGATATCAAGTCCTTATGTTATACAATAAACATTGAATTGTGTTGAAACACGGATTTTGTTAATTTGATTGATTAATTATTTAACGTCCCGATTGAGATTTTTTTTTTATTCATATGGAGACGTCAACATTGCCGGTGAAGGGCTGCAAAATTTAAACTCATGTTCAACGCTTACGGCCTTTGAACAGGGAGGGATATTTATATTACCACCTGCTGTGACACTGGGCCTCAGATTTTGCGGTCTCATCTCGTATCTTCTGTATGCACTTGTAACCTTGATTAAGAAGTTGTTGAAATTAATGATTTTAACACCAGATAAATTACATTTCTGCATTTTAAACAAAACAATGTATATATAACACAAAGAACATGTATTTCAACTTTAATATTCTTGGACTTAAACGAAAAATATTTTTCAGTACAAGGAGATGAGTCATTTTATGATAGAGTACTGTCAGAATTCAAAGGAAAATTCAGGAGATCAAAGACTACGCTTCTGAATTATTCAGCTTTGTGTACTAGGTGTTGATGACCTTCTACACAAACAATTATTAATTAATAGGATATATGCAAATTACTAGTATATATATTTTACTATTCTCTTTTAAAGTGAAAATCTTGCCAAATATCAAATTTATTAGATTTTGGAATTGTAAGATAAAAGAAATCAAATAGAATATTTTCTACTGACAGGCAAGTGCGGATTTACATGGAAGATGCACGACTCAGCACACTGGGACATCTGCGGCTGCACCCCTAGCTGCAGGAATATTTGCTTTAGTTCTCGAAGCTAAGTACGTATAAAAATTTAAACATTGTCGTCACTTCTTTGTTCATTTAGTCTAAGAATTTACATTTGGTCGTCTAATATTGGGGAGTAGTCTGATATTGATTGTAATATCAGACTGTCAGAATACTAATATCCTTCAATATCAAACTGTCACAGTACTGATATCAATCAATATCAGGCTGTCTCTGTACTGATATCCTCCAAAATTGGATTGTTTCAGTACAGCTATCCTTCAAAATCATATTGTCTTGGGTAATGAAATTTAAAAGGCAATATTTTAAGTACGATATATGTCATATATCGAGCCTCATTTTTTTCATACAGAACTATATGAGGCATACACTGCCCTTCGAATTTCATTTGATTTACCTGAGACGGTTCAAATTTGAAGAATATGGTACTGAGACTGTCTGATATTGCAATTAATATTCGGCGGCCAGAGGTAAATTCTTAAACTAAATGAACACTGGCAGTTTAAAGAACCCTCACTCTAGGTTTAAATCCTATAGCTGGTGATGTCTCAGTATGAGTGAAAAAAATCTTGAAGACAAACAAACAAACCCTCGTCAAACCTAGCTCCCTATAACGGAGTTAAACTTTTTTAATACGATGTATAAGGAATACATAGAGAAATAGTAAATATCTTACCATTACATTGGTACAAACTTGACATCAAATTAGGTTTATGAATCAAGAGGCCACTTGGGCCTTTAGGTGCCAGAAGTTCAAAGTATGCAATTATTATCATCCTCCCGTAGTATAGTACACACATAAATATCTATGTAACGGGATTTAGCTTATTGTTGGGTCAAAACAAGAGATTCAAAGCTTAATGTGTACTTTTTGTTGGTTCAGAGCAACTCAAAAATTTATATCTTCTTTATAGATGCCTGCAAATTATGCGTATTGTGATATTGAATTTTACTATGAGATAGAAGTATTTTTTCAGCGGTTTTATCAAGTATTTCATTACTTTATTTAGATAAGCAAATTCTCTTGTTGATTGCATTGTAGTCTTGAACTCAAAATTTTAAGTCGCATGATTTAACTGCAACTGTGATTTGAAGTTATTACACTGAAAAGTAGAAGCACTGATTGTGTACAAAATCGAAGAAAGTACTTTTTTCTAAAATCTCGTGTCCATCGTAACACCAGAGTTATGTTTTCAGTCCTAATTTAACATGGCGTGATGTCCAGCATCTGATCACATGGACAGCGGAATATTCTGCCCTAAAGGATAATGCAGGTTGGAGGAAAAACGGTGCTGGCTTCTGGGTCAACAATGCGTTTGGATTTGGGCTTCTCAATGCCAAAGCCATGGTTGAGGCATCACAGGGCTGGGTTACAGTTCCTGAAAAAGTCATCTGCGAAGTGGGAACACAGAAAAGTTTAAGAAATTTCCCACAGTAAGTCTACAGAAGTATCTATTCTTTTGTGTAACATATTCAAACGGCCATTATTAAATAAACAGGCAATTTCAGTGAATTTATGTCTTTGCTATTTAACCTAAATATTCTATGTATTCTGTTTGTGTTTTTAAGATGGGGAACATTTAATAAATACTCTTCTTGTAAAGTTCTACAGCAATATAAGAAATATCATTCGAAAATAATGTTATATTCATGTGAGCTTTTGACCTTAGTCTTAGACCTTATGGCATAAAAAAATTATAGGTATGTGACTATTCTTTTGTAATGGACTTTTCATGTGAAGTCTCACTGCCAAATCTAAGGAGATTTTCCTTATGTCATCCAGGAACCATTGGGCATTACTTACCATATATCATCTAGTGACATTGACTTCTGATCCCCCCGCCCCAATACCTTTTGTGATAAAAACTCTTCATGTGAAATTTCATTGCTAAAACTCAAATGATACTTGAGACTCCTCCGATAATCAAGGTGTTGTTTCACTAATAGACAGACAGTCGATCAGACAAACCCAAATGATATAATCCTAGCTTTAGCTAAAGCAGGGGAAAATTGCACTAGATTCAGAAGTAAAGAAAAGCGAGTATTGTGGGCACCTCATTCACACTCCCTTAGCTCAAACAACATGTATAATGATATTTCAAGAATTCCTCCAATACCGTCCCTTCACTTCGTTGTTTTGCTATCATATAAATCAAGGATCATACTAAATTTGTGTTTCACAGGTCGATCCACAGTGGACAAGAATTAGAAATAGAACTTAGGACAACGGGGTGCAGAGGTCAGAGTAATGAGATTAACTTCCTAGAACATGTTCAGATTGAATTAGATATGGAGTACTCAAAACGTGGGGATTTAGCCATCAACCTTACATCAGCGATGGGTAAATATATGTATATTTTAAATATAGCACAGCACGGTTAATGGAAAACAACTTTAAGTGTAGAAATGTACAGTAATCTTAGGAATAACTGTTAAGCACAACTGATATTCAGGGAGTAGTAATGAGTATAATTAAAGTTCAGACAGTGATTCGGAATGAGGGAAAACATTCTTAAAATGCTTCAAACAAGGAAATTACGCATGTATCACTAAGAGTGCGCTTAAATAAGGTAGATTTATAGTACATGCATGAATATTTGTTTATCTCTATCAGAGATAATTGTCCCTTGCAGTATATCACTCTTCCCAAAACTCCAAAATGAACAACATTGTAAAGTTCCCCTGCGATTCGTCATTCGAAGTATCTAAACATATAATATTTTAACAAGCTCGAATTAAAACGGCTGATGAGAAACAAAAAAAAAAAACAAAAACAAAAACAAAACAAAAAAAACGGTTTTGAACTGGTCAGATTCTACATCCGATCCATTTTATTTTTCTTCATTTTCTTGTACATGCTGTATCTTGTCTCAGAACATGTTCGCATAACATCACAAGATATCATGCATTTATTAATAAAGATGCGGAGTTAAGAGATTGATCACAGTTCGTTATCGTCACATTTTCATCCAGTTTCTTAAATTTTACAGGGATTGAAACTATGATGCTTCAGGAGAGGCCATTAGATGCGTCAAGCGACGGGTTCCACAAGTGGAAATTTATGTCAGTGCATTCCTGGGGTGAGAACCCAGCGGGGACCTGGAAAGTTAAAGTTAGAGACATGGTGAGATTTGTTTGTTTGTTGTGTTCATCTCATTCGAGAGTGGACGTCACCATTGTAAAAATTTGATTCTCATAATCACCTCATAATTGGAACATAATATTTGGTCTGTCTGTTTGTCCCTTTGTCTCAATCTTTGTTTGCAAAAACTTTAACCTTGTTCATAAATGTAACTTTTGAATGGACGGTGATAGGACTTTCATATTTGATAATTGTATTCCTTGTGACAAGACCTTTCTTTTGGTGCCAAAATATTTGACCTCATGACCTTGACCTTCGAGTTTGACCTATTTTTGCAAACTTTAATTTAGTACATAACTTTTAAAATGGTTAGTGATAGGGTTTTCATATTTAACATGTATATTCCTTTCTTTGGGTATCAGAATTACTTTGCTGCTATACAGGTGTGTCAGTGTTTCTTTAGAAACGCACTTTTTTTTATCGCGACAACTCTTTGTACCTCCGTTTATAACATCATATTTGTAAGACTCATAACTTTCGCTTTCAATCACGGACTCTTAGCGAAGGACTAACCATTACAGTACTGTATTAAACGCCTCAGATTTGACGCTACCGCCAGGCAAGAGAATTGAAAAAATCCTACAGGTTGCGAGCTCCCTACTCACGTGGTAACCGTAACTGCTGAGAGTAGCATTATATATAATCATATAGTCATATACCAGTATTTTGATAATCAGGCCACATGGGAGAATATTTGTTTCTGCCTTCATGACGTGATCGTGATCACACACTTCAACGTCGATACTTTGTATCGATATTTTTTTTATTCCATATCATTTTCGCAAAGACACACTGAAAGACAACCAATAAGACAATGAATGAATTTAAATTTTGAAGTCGTGTATTGAGAAAGAGAGCCAAATGTTCCAGTAAAAATTAAGAGCAAAAATTTCACGTTATACATTGCATGTATTTGAATCATTAAAAAGCAGAAAAAGCAAAATTTGAATGAATGTAATATAGGTTAATCCGCTATCTTTATTTTGCAGAAAGGGTCGGGTAACAGAGGAACCATAAAGTCGGCTCGGTTACTTTTGCATGGAACAAAAGAGATTCCACATCACGTGTCACAGAGCAAAGGTCATCGAGTATACAACAACGAGTACAACAAGGTTAAGGATGAGCGAGATGTAAGATATCAAATCTATTTAAAGTCAAACGGTTCAAATATGGAATTTACAAAATCAATATTGCAAAGAGCCCTTTAATTTGAAATTCTTGGGTCACATTTCTGTTGTTTGGAGAGGAAAGAATTGTTCTTGATTTTGTACTTGATAGGTGTTGTTCTTAAATGTGGTAATTCGCTGTTTTTGGTTGGGGATTTCAATGTGTGGGCGTATCCGTCAGACAAAAACTTTGATAGTTTGATCCTCACAAATACGTGTTTCATTTTACAATATTACGCAAAGTACATGCATGATTTGGATTTTTTTTTCCAGTATTTCATTCTTTACAATATTATCCAAAGAATATCACACAGAAGCATTTTGTACCGTGTCCATTCTCACTAGGATTGTTATTACTTGTTTTATTCACAAACAAACAAACAAAAATTAGCTCAGTTCGAGGTCCATTACAATGAAATAACAAACATTTATGTTCCAAGTCTCAGCTTGCACTCGTGGTCGACCTTTGTATGATATCAGATAAGTTCCGAGACAAACAGTACCAGTGTATGTGTATGGCATATTTCAATTAATATTTTCAGTGATATTTTGTGTTCTTTGTCGATGCTTTTTAAGGAATCGTATTATCAGGTATTTAACT
Source organism: Ostrea denselamellosa (assembly GCA_024699665.1). Taxonomy (NCBI): domain Eukaryota; kingdom Metazoa; phylum Mollusca; class Bivalvia; order Ostreida; family Ostreidae; genus Ostrea; species Ostrea denselamellosa. The sequence goes on from JAMZEH010000014.1 coordinate 16,975,501, forward strand.
GCTTTCCCCAGATTAGTCCCGGTCGTACATGTTGTTAGAGTGATATCATTGTAGTTTTATTTGTATTTTGAATATTAAGGCCCCAGAACACATGGTATGTATGAAGCTGTTAATTAGCAAGAAAATAAGAATTGTAGCACTTATCACATATAAAAATCGTAGTTTTAGCACGCAAAGCATGTATTAAAAATGATATGGCACAAATTCAAAATTATAGCACGTGGCACATATGTTACCAAAATAAAGCCAGGGTTCGATTGTAGCATTTGGTACGTATGACAACTGGGATGCAGCACTCAGCACGAAAAAAATACACACAGCATTATATGCTGATTAGAATTTAAACACTTTTAATATACCATGTACAAAAATCCAGGTCGTACATATGTTGACGTTTTATAGAACATAAAGGTATGAATTGCAACGCCGGCGTGAAGCTTTGCAAGGCCATACCGTAATGTATTTTCAAAAATGAAATATATTTATATTTCCAATATTTTTGATAGCCATTTACTCATGAACAATGCACGTATGAATCTATATAAATATACTACGTCTATTCTAAAGGCTAGAAATTCCGACAAACATGTAAATATGAAAAAAAATAAATTTCACATTTGTAAATACTTGAGGATATGAACTGCAACGCTCCAGACCGGCATACTTTTCACGAAACTGAAGCATGAAGCATCACAGTTCACAACCTTATGTATTTTAAAAAGTGAAATTCATTTCTTAAATTTACATTCTCTTTATTTCTGTCGGAATTCTGAACTGTTAAAAAAACACGTATAAATTTATTAAGATTGATACGAGCATTATTCGTAACTGCAATGCACTCTTGAGAAAATGACTATCATCACAATTTGTAAAAATATTAAGGAGATATAGTCACATTATAATATTCTAAATCCATGCGTGTAGATTACTTTGCTGTTAGGTAATAACAGTAATTCAATAAGCGTCAAACACGGTCAATGTGTACATATAGCAATCAGCATTCTATACATTATATATACTTAATTCTCGGTCAATAGATGTTAAATTGATGCGTTTTTGATATCAGCTTTGTCTGTTGATCAATGATTTATCACGCCTATCGTTTCTTTTTGGATTACATGCACGATATACCAATAGTGATCTATGATAAATCACATCTCAATCTGGACTGCGTTCATGATCCAGTATGACTGGTTAGCTGTATGAAATCAAACGCTTGTCTACCCCTGATCGACTAGGGTGGAGTGAGGGGGGGGGGGGGGGGGGGGGAGTCAATGCTATGATATGTATAGGTACGCTGTACAAATCCAAAGTGGCCTCACCTTGATGTAATTTGCTATTGATTCAGACATTCTCGCGTACACTTGAAGTCTTTATTAATATTAATTAGTTTTGTTTTCTGGTTTGTGTGTGTGTGTGTGTGTGTGTGTGTGTGTGTGTGTGTTTAATTTTATGATTAGGTTTGAAATTTCATCAGGCGATGGAGTCGGCAATCTTTTCAATAGAATTAGGAACATTTGTTTAGGACTTTTTTTAAACAGCTAGCGTAGTCCTTGGAATCTTGAAGGCAGTCCAGGCCGCTTATCAACAACCCTTGCACTTATATGTAAATTATGTAAATACATGCATACCGTTTTAATATTAATATGTTATTTGTGAATAATTTTGTATATGCATTTTTTTTTATTTTGTGTATTTTTTACGTATATGGTGTGTGTATTATGGTTTTTGTTGTAATATTTGTGTTCTAGATTGTACACGGAAGTACTCACCGTAGTGAATCAGTATCACAATAGTGAATTAGTACTCACAATAGTGAAGTAGTACTCACAGTAGTGAATCAGTATTCACAGTAGTGAATCAGTACTAACAGTAGTGATTCAGTACGCACAGTAGTGAATCAGTACTCACAGTAGTGAAGTAGTACTCACAGTAGTGAATCAGTACTCACAGTAGTGAATCAGTACTCACAATAGTGAAGTAGTACTCACAGTAGTGAATCAGTACTCACAATAGTGAAGTAGTACTCACAGTAGTGAATCAGAAAATTTCATTAACGAAGGTCATTGCTGTTTGAAATGAAAGATATGAAAATTGATTAGGAACATCATACTTCTATAAAATATATCAGTGGTTCTAAATGAATGCACCGTCATTGTGGGTTTGTTTGTTTTTACCTCATCTACCTTGTATTTAATGAAGCCAAGCACTTTATTAACATTTCACGCTATCTTTTATTCTTTTCAGGAGCGTCGCGAGATGGCCAAAAACCTAAAACATCTATTGCAGTCTCTGTTCTAAAAGCAGGCCGGGGAACTTGTTAATGTTTGAAGAAATACAATTAAGAAAAAACAATTCTTATATTTACCAGTTATAGAAATTACATTGCAGTTTTGCAATCAGTATTTACCCCTATATTACATGACAGAGTTTTATGCCCCTGGAATCGAAGATTCGGAAGCATATAGTTTTTGGCCTGTCCGTCTCTGTGTGTGGCAAAAACTTTTAACCTTGGTCATATCTTTTACACCATAAGAGGCAAATCTTTCATATTTAATATGCGTAATCCTTGTGGGAAGAACTTTCTATTGACACCGAAATCTTTGACCTGGTGACTTTTACATTGACCTTTGATCTACTTTTATAAAATTCAATTATGTCATATCTATCAAACTGTAATAGGTACTGCTTTTATATTTAGTATGCGCATTTCTTGTAAAATCTTTCTAACGGTACCATGTTTGTTGACCTTGTAACCTTGACCTAGGTTTTGAAAATTTTCAAAAAACAAACAAATAAATAAAAATAAAAGCAACTTTAACCTTGGTCATATCTTTTACACCGTAATAGGTAGACCTTTCATATTTGGTATTTGTATTTCTTGTGTCAAAACCTATCAATTTACACCAACATCTTTGATATAGTAACCTTTACAAATCTTATAGTTCCACTTTGTTGTAATCCGGAGATATCAGTGTTTTGCAAACACATCTTGCTTTTATTATTATTATATATTTATTCAATGTTGTAAAAATTAAGGTAGGGTTGTCCTTTTACGCGTCCGGGTTTGAATGCTAACAACCAACTATGAACCGGCGGTTATTAATCTGGCTGGCGGTACCAGAGACAACAAAGTTGTATTTTGATATTACGATGTTATAACTTTATCAGCGAATGGTCGAAAAAGGGAGAGTCTGTTAAAGCAATCTCGGGACTATTCTGCACGAATTGTACTTTCTGGAAACTGTGATATGTACAACATATAAGATATAAGAATGTAAGTTACATGTATAAATGTGAACATGTTTCACTAGCTACAGCGAGCACATACAAGTAGATTGTTTTTAAGGATGGAACAAATGAAGAAGAACACCATTTGCCCATGACCTAACCTGTTCAGATATATATATATATATATATATATATATATATATATACAAAATTGTTCTTGATTTCTCGAAAATGTATTGCTTGATAAATGTCACCATTTTAAAAGTTTACAAAGAATATGCATCTGTCCTTTAATTTCAAATGTTATAATTAATTACTGAAAAACAACAGGCAGGTCTCTATTGTGATACAGTTATATCAAACATAAATGTATTAAAACAAAAAGGTTATATAATTTTATTAGATTAATATAAAAGAAAGTATAATTACCTTTATATTGAGTGCGGGATACGGGAAGTGACGTTTGTTCATGGCCGTCAGGACAAACAAATGAATGACACGGAAAATGTTGAATATTCCTGATTATATGCGTCGTAGAGGATTATTTTTATGGTAGATCAATGATATAAAACTTAAAATTGCTGCATGAAAAAGAACTTTGAGGTGTCTGACGATGAAATTTTAGAGTTTAGAATTTTAGAGCTACATGCATTTTGAATCGAAACTTTTGAGTAAAAACTCATTTCATTCCTTGTGTTTTTATTAAGGCGTGATAGGATTTAATATCCTACTATTATTGTTACAGATAAAATCACCGGTTCCTGTGAATACATGTAAATTACACATTATTTATGAAATGAATAACTGTAGGGATTTTATTATGCCCAGTGAGTCGTTGTGTAAGTTATCTGTTATTTTACAAACTTTCTTATTCTCTGGTAATGAAGTTGTGGGAGTATAGTCACGGGATGCTGCGTTTGCGTTCGTGATCGAAAACTTCTGACACCGATATATCTAATGCATCAGCTCCCATGCTCAATATAACTATTCACTGAATTAGTTTCGTGGATAATACATTTTCACTATATGATTCACTGTGATACGCTTTTCGGTCTAAACAATAGCCACTGGTCACTGTAGTGCAGCGGTTTGGGCACTTGCTTTGCAACACGGAGGATTTGAGTTTGATTTTCGATCGCAGGGCCGCATCAAACTTAAGTTGTTTCACATGTGTAGTGATTGTTCCTTCAGCAAGCGCCCATCATTACAAGTGAAACTTACATTTCAGTCATACGAAATGGAGGTCTCTTGTTGCGGTAGGCGTTAGTTCTGGTTCGGCCTTTGGCACCATGGTCTAGGTTTGAAATATATGGCACTTCACATACGGCTAGTGGCGTCGCTATTTGTGAAAAATTAGCGAATTTAACATAAAATATGTATACACTGTAATTGTGACTCTACGCTCAAGTGTTTTGAAGCTGATATTGGAAAGATGCTAAAGTTCCTTATTAATAATACCCATGTAGTCAGTGGAGACCAGGTCTTTCAACAGTGTTGTAATTCTGATGGGTACAAATTGTTCTTTTTTGTTAGTTGACCTGTTTTTTTGTAATTTAATGTGGCAGAAATTATACAAAAACGTTTACATGAGAAGAAATCTCTGGCTGTGACTTTAACCTGATATTTAGATATACTGACGAAGTTTTATCTATTAAGCAATATTAATTTTCATTATGTGTAGATTCGATATATCCCAGTGAAATCGATACGAAACATCACAGAGTTTTCCTTATCAGACTCATGTGTTATTAAACGTGGAACCTTATGACAACAGGATCACGTGAACGTCTCACAACTTCCCATATTTATGTATTACTAGTAATACATGTATTCCATTATTATCTGCATATTTGACAGTCCCGTTTAAAGTCAGCATTTTGCATATTGATATTCTCTGGTCATTTGCAAATAGAACCTGTTTTTGGATCAAACATTGTCTGACGTGATTCATACCAATATTTAGAACGTTCTTTCAGTAGAAATTTCGACTATTCCGTTTACCTGATCAAAATAGACGTCTAACAGCAGGTGTAACAGGTCAACAGGGAATGCTCAGGTGCCTTGGAGGAGTATGCATCCCCTGTCGACCGTTCACAGTCCTTTATCTTGACCAAATAAATTGAGTAATCCGTAGTCAGAATTAGTGTGCCAAGAACGGTCCAACAATTTGTATGAAACATGTCGGACAGCATTTGACCCAATGAAAGGTTGTATTGGCAAAATAGATCCTTATAATGCGAAGTGCTGACTTTAAACGAGACTGTTGAAACTCCTATTACATCAGTTTGTTTGCCAGTGGCATGCCTCGATTTATCAAATGATCTTGCGTGTCTAATCGTTTGAGAGATACAAACACCATATGCATATTATAATGGAAGATTGCTGCATATATATGGGGAAGATAACGATGGAGAAGCTGAAATCGTCCAGTTTATCACAAAGTTGAATTGTTAGTTTACAGTTAACATTTAATTTCAATAAAATATCGATGTACGAAGATGTCGAGGATTCTTTGGTGTCTTATATTTCGAGTTCACTGGTATATATCGAATCGACATATGAATATGATTGATTGTTTGTTGTTTTTCGCCACACTCAACAACTTTTCATATGAATAAAAATCATCATCGTTAATGGATAAAACGTCGCCTATATATCTAAATGTCAAGTTGATGGTCACAGCAAGAGATATTTTCTTGTGTAGAAGCTTTTGAAAAAATTCTGCCTCATAAGAATATAAAAACAGATTAGTTTACAAAGGAGCACAATTCCTGCCCATAGTAATTTCAACAGACTGTTAGAAGACCCGATCACCAAAAACTACAAAGATACTGTCATGACGAACTCCAGCATGTTTTTGTCAACTTTAGAATACTTACGCGTGGAATCCGAGTGGTGTTTAACAAAGTATTTTTTTTTTTGGATCCCGGAGGGGTAGAGAGTGTAAATGTCTCCAATATAGCTTATCGGATAGCCTTGAAATTTTGAACAATACTTCATTATTATTCAATGACGTTCACATTGTTCCGACTTGGGGATCTAATATTTTCCTACAAAGTGCAATGGATCAAAGATTAGTGTTTTGTACACTGTATTTTTTTTTTTTTTTTTTTTTACATGTACAGGGGTATGTTCACTTTCCAACTAGCACTTCAGCATAACGGTCATTATTTTTGTGTCTTATACAACAATGACATTGGTCACACATCTTTTTCCTCAAAGCACAAAGGGAAGTTCATAATGCCCATGTTCCTGCTCATGTTTCCACCTCCATACCATGCAGTGCATTAGGGAAGGAGGGTATAATTAGGAACACTTCAATTTGGGGAGAAATTTGTTCTCAACAAAAACAAGTTATATTCTTTGCTGGAATTATGATATCAAAATCATGCTTCAGTTTTAAACACATTTAGTATACCAATCAATGGGGCTGAGGAATACGAATTACCGTACCCATACTGGATTCCTAAACTTTACAATAATCCCAAGATACATTGCTGGATTCAGTAAATGTTCTATCAAACATCTATCTTTGCTTCTCATGAAAATATTAACTGCTGTGAAGGAGAAATTTCAAATATATTGTGTCACAGCATAACACAGAAGTGGTGTAAATCAAATGTAGATTCTGAAGAATTCTAAAAACTTTAGACATATCCTTAGCGCTCAGGGTCGTACATGTAGCAATGAGAGTTCTTTAACGTTTCAACGCCTATTGCGACAAAAGACCTTTGTTTTTAGGGTCTTATCCGAAAGACCCGGGATTCTCACTTCTAAATACCGAGCGTTTGGCGAAGAAGCAATCACTACATACTTTTACCTCTTAGGTTTGCCGCGGCCATGGCACGAGCGGGGTTCGAACTCGCGACCTCCAGGTTACGAAGCGAACGCTCTAACTATTGAACTACCGTGACTCAATCGTAAAAGCCATTAGTTTATATATATCATTATTGTAAAAACATGAAAACTGATATACTAAATATTAACGCGCTGCAATATCTAGTGAAATTTACAGTTTTCTTAAAGGGCTATCTGCTGATTCTAAATATCCATTTATTTTCAATTTCGTATCGATAACATTAAAGAAGGTGTGTTTTAAATGATATACACAAAAATACTATATACCAAATCTGAAAAGAATTGGAATTATAGTTATCAAGAAGTTAAAAATTTTCAATTGTTAACGCACAAAGTTTGGTCCCGCTCCAGAGTCAAAACCTCTATAATTTCGGTAGAAGCTTTCCTGACCTACATCACTATGCATTTAGTTTTTCTTACACATGTGTGGTTCTAGAGATGAAGATTTATGAAAAGTGGTCAATTTTGGTAGTTTTTGCCCCGTCCTTAAGGCCCCAGGGGTGCACGAGTCCCGAAATTTCCAAATTATATACCGTTTGTCCCAAAGATGCTTCATACCACAAATTTGAAAAGAATTGGAAGGTTACAGTATATATGTAGTTAAATGTTTAACGGATGACCAATAGCAATATGTTACCCGAGTACCTCAGGTGACCTAAAAATAAATAAGTAAAAATGAAATCAAATAAAAAAAAAAATAAAAGCTTAAAATGTAATTTGTTTTTGTTGAAAACAAATTTCTCCCCATTTCCACAAAATGAAAGTGCTCCAAATATTACACCGCTTCCCGTGATGTACTTCATGCATGGAGGAGAAGAATAAGCAGGAACATAAACATTGTGAACTGCACTTTGTGCATTGAAGAACATGAAATACCAGTGTGACCAGGAGGAGAAGCTATTTTACACATTCCACCCCTCATAGATCAACTATAACGATAACAATTGGGTCCTCCTGTCCCGATAATATGCACAACTGCAAATGACAATGAAGCACTATACAAAGTTTCAAGTCTATCGGATAAGCCATTCAGGAGGAGACGTGTTCACAAGATTATTAATATCCTCCCGTCTTAGATCCATTTGAACTTATAGGAAAACACTACTAATTGGATCCTCACGTCCTGACAATATGCACTTCTACAAATAGCAATAAAACATTATATAAAGTTTCAAGTCTATCGTATATCGGATAAGCCATGTAGGAAAAGCATTTACAACCTATTTTACATCCTCCAAGATCTATTATAACTTTTAGGAAAAATTGGATCCTCACTTCCCGACAATAAGCATATCTACAAATGGCAATGAAACGTTGCACAAAGTTTCAAGTTTATCGGATAAACCCTGTAGGAAGAGAAGTGTTGACAAGATTTTGTGACAGTACATATACAAAAACAATGTCTCCCCCTGGGAGAGGGGAGATATAATCAACAGTATCTTTATAAGCTTCTCGCAACGAGATGGTCCATATATATATCGGCACTATAAATAGTACATCGGGGCTCAATGTATGCTAAGAAGAGAGGGGACGTTCTACCCTTTTATAGTGCTCTTGTTAGTGTTCTATTTCACATGAGCATTACACCCCGTGGGGATCCGGGTTGTTAGAATAGATCCTCAGCACCCCTAACGACTAAATGGGGCGGTCCTTCGGATGAGACTGCAAAAACCGAGGTCCCGTGTCACAGCAGGTATGGCACGTTAAAGATCCTTTCCTGTTCAAAGGCCATAAGCGCCCAGCATAGGCCTAAATTTTGCAGTGGTGAGGTCTCCGTATGGGTGGAGGATTCTCGGGCGGGACGTTAAACAATATATAATCACTCAATCACATGAGCATTACAAAGAGTACAGATTTACGTGTAAGGCCAATGCTAGATACATGTACATAAATAGATAACGAACCATATTACAATTCTAAGAAAAGAAAAAAGGTAATTTTCTATGATGTCCATGTGGGGATCCAGGATAGAATACGTCCTCAGTAACTCTTGCTTGTCGTAAGAGGCGAGTAAATGGGGCGGTCCTTCGGATGAGGCCGCAAAAATCGAGGCCGTGTCATAACGGATGCGGCACGATAAAGATCCTTCCCTGCTCAAATGCCATAAGCGCCGAGCAAAGGCCTAAATTTTGCAGCCGTTAACCGTTAATGGTGACGTTTCCGTATGAGTGAAAAATTTTCAAGGGGACTTTAAATAATATACAATCATCAATCGTGGCAAACGTTCTTGAAATAATTCTCAAATTCTGTACTGAAAAAAATCATGAACCGAAAAAGTTTCGATTTAATTTTCAGCATATTTTTATAACGTCACCAGTTGTAGGTGATGTGACTTTAATTTTTTGTTTGTTTGTTTGTTTATAGCCGCCTGAGCAATTTTTCAGCTATCCGGCGGCTGTCACCATTACCGGTGACAGGGCTGCAAATTTAGGCCTATGCTCGGCACTCAGGGCCTTTGAGCAGGGAGGGATCTTTATCGTGCCACACCTACTGCGACACGGGACCTCGGTTTATAAGGTCTCATCCGAAAGACCGGCACCCACGTCCCACAGTGGGATTCGAACCCCCGACTCAAGGATCATCAGATCTCTGAGCCCGACGCTCTAACCACTGCGCCACGCGGGCGGCTGACTTTAATTTTGATCTATCCATGGCGTTCATAGAATTCTTAATGATGCCAACACCTAAAAGTCACATAGAATTGATTGATTATATATTGTTTAACGCCCCGCTCGAGAATCTTTCACTCATATGGAGACGTCAACATTACCGGTGAAGGGCTGTAAAATTTAGGCCTATGCTCGGCGCTTATGGCCTTAGGGCAGAGAGGGATCTTTATCGTACCACACCTGCTGTGACACGGGACCTTGGTTTTTACGGTCTCATCCGAAGGACCGCCCCATTTAGTCGCCTCTTACGACAAGCAAGGGGTACTGAGGATCTATTCTAGCAACCCGAATCCCCAAGGGAAAGTCGCATACGAAAACCCTGTGATTTTTACATTTTAAGTTTGAAGTGGCACCGGGACTCAGAATCGAACCAGGGTCTCTGCTGGTGCAGCTAACCATCTAGTCTATCGCGACCGATTCATTATTTAGTAGAAGTGAAAGGTGCATTGGGTTATATATTGCCTGATATACGAACATCACATTGACATATACGATTTAACTTTCGGTATATTCACTGCCTCTGCTAAAGAGGTGTTTTCTACATGATGAATTTGAGCATCAACAGAAAAGTAACAATTCTCCTGAGACGAAGTGTGAACCAAAGCTTTGCGAACAGTTTAACAGCTCAATTTCTCCATTCATGGGTTGGACTTGGTGAAGATCATCATGCAAAACGTTTTGCCAGAATTCGTCTACATCAAGCACTGTTGTATTGTTTTAGGAGAGGGACTAGTAAGTTGTTAAAACTTGCTCCCAATCCTTTTGATCAATAAAATATGTTCAAAACAAAACAATCAAGCATTATAAAAATGGCACGTTTTCAATAATTCAAACCTGTATGTTGTATACTTTTGAGGAGTTGTAGGTGTTGTATAGTACACCTACATTTTGTTCACATTTTTAAAAAAATTTGTTTAATGCGTTTTTTGTGGAACACAAAGCAATATTGCGTGGAGATATCACATCATCAAACAGAGGAATCACATACGATTCTTGTCCATTTTCTAATAACCACATCACACGATCTTGGATAATCAGTCTCTCAATCAGAGGCTGTAGTATCACTTGAAGAACCTGCAAAACAAGAAACTCGTTAGAGGGTATCGAATACTTCTAAATCTAAATTCGTTGTGATACCCCTTAACCGAAATGCATGAAAAATAAACAATCCACGTCTTTGACGTAAACACACTCACCGTAATAACCTCAATGTAAGGAAATTTTGCTTTATAGTCTTCGTAAAGGGAGTCGAGTTTATATTTCACGGATTCTTTCCCTACCAGAAAACAAGCTGTTAACACCATATTCAAACACGATAGAACTTTATGAATACAGCATTCCAATTAGGGCATTTCATTTTTACCTTGTGGGGAAGCAAACTCACAGCGCGATAAAGTTTTATCAACATAAGACTGGAAGTTCACGAAATCTCCAGCTGTTGCTATTCTTCTAAAAAGCTTGTTACATTCCGTATTTTCTGAAGACATAAGTACATGTCATTATAGCATTCACTCATTACAAGATGTAATTTAAGAATTCCCATATCTATTTTCGGATTTGAGTTTCCTAAACAACTCTAAGGAATATCTACCTTGATGGGCAAATAGTTCCAGGAGTGATCTGTAAGCTACAGCCTTCGTGTGACTATCATGATTTTCTTCTGATTGTGTTTTCCACCGAGCTCTAAAGTAAAAACATAATGATATTTCTTCTGCTTGTCTCGAAGATATTTGCAGATAAAACAAGCACTAAAATGTTTCAGATTTAGTTATTCACTACACTACTGCAAACCTGGTTTCCTGTGCCGCTAGTCTCAGAAAGGGTACCGTGGGTCTCAAATGATACTTCAACATCGTAATCTCGGAATCTTTGCTCATTGGAAAATGTAAATATCTATCTCCTATAAGTATTTAAATACATGTATTTTACAATCTAATTAAAAGTAGATGTTTGATTTGCCCCGATTTTGACATCTTTTCTTGCTTTACATTAACGGAAGACATGATTCTGTTTCCTTCATCGCCTGTAATGATGCCGATGTCATAATCGGGAAGGATCAAACATCTAATTTTAGTTAGATTGTGAATTTTATATACTCGTGTAAAGGCCACTGATAATGCAACAACACAATATCATATTGATGTATCAGTAAACAGCCTTATTTACAGTCTAGATAATGTTACCCTGTTTAGTCATTCTGTGGTAGCAGCAAGACACACAGCAGAGTCCTCTCAGAAACTTTACATTTGAGTAAACCTTTAACATTGCTGGAGTCAAATCGCCGCAACAATGAAGTCCAATCAAAATGCAATGGTGGGAATATTGGTCCAAGGTGTTAGCATTTATGTTGCCTCCGGTAACAGCTTTGCTTGCTTCATCACTTTGGTCTGATTCAGACCTGTATTTTACACCTGAATCACAAAGAGAATCACGACTGTCTTGTAAGTTTGTTTCACTTTGCATGCTCTCATACTGTGGCGTGCACTCGCTAAAGGAGTAAGCAAACGTCTTAGATTTTTTAAGAGGTTCAATAGATTTGAAATCGACATCGTTTGTGGTATACACTTCCGATTCTGTTGGCGCTTTCGTTGTTGAGGTTACGTGGTCCCTATCAATTTCCTCTCTTTTGAATTTCTTCAAACAAGAACTTATTAAAGTTTCAAAATTTGATACACTTTCTGGAGAGTCTTCCATCTCAAAGGTCACATTTATGATGTCTCTGTTACTATCTGTTAATCCAAAATATTTCATAATAAGTACACGTGACAAGATATAGAAATTGGAAACTCAAGTCTAGAAAATATATACCTACACTAAAATCTCTGTTGAGACTGTTGCTCACTGGTCTAGAATTTCTGGTCAAAAGGAAGCACTGATTTGTTTGTATATTGTTTTACGTCACATTCGAGAATTTTTTACTCACATAAAGGCATCATCAGTTGAAGGTGATGTGCCACAAATTTTGACCTATGCATAGTGCTCAAAGTCGTAGTAGTTAGGATATTTTTTTCGTACCTAATCTACCACGACAGGGGACCACTGTTCCAAAATACCTGTGACTTTTTCTTTTAATGCCGGGTACTTGGTGAAAGAACAGTCACAATGCATATTAAACATCTTAGATTTGATGCAGTGTCAATATTGAGAATCGAATCTGGACTTCTACGTCATGAAGTGATCGCACTAACCATTAGGATACCGTGACCGGTAGGAAGTCATGAAGAAGATCTTACTGTAACTGATTTAAAGATAATTTTGGTGTACAGTGCCATAACTCAGCAAAAAAATCAATGGTATATAACAAAACTGATCTGTAACTTGTCATGGTAAAGAAATGTACCAAATATCAAATGAATACCTGAAAGTATAAAGAAAAAAATACAGAAAACTGAGTATTTGAAATAATTTTCTGAGTCCAAGGGTCAAACCTCAGTAAAAAAATCAATGGACTGGAACAAATTTCAAACTTGAACTGTAAATTTGTCATGGTAAAGCAATATACTGTACCAAATATCAAATGATCACCTGTAAGTATGACAAAAATGATTTGCTGAACTGACAGACAGACAAACAGAGTGCAATCCTAAAGTTCCCTTCAAGTATAGGACTAAAAAGTGTATTAGCAGTGTTTAAGTTACAGTACCATTTACGGGTACACGTCTTAAACATACCTGAGAATATTCGCCTATCTGCTCCTGATGTATGACTTTGCTTGCTCTCTAAACCAATCACTTTAAGTCCATAGACGGTATTCAACACATGGCCCAGGTATCCCTTTGCATTAAAGGTAATGTTTACTCCATTAATGAAAACTACCATCTTCCTTTCTAACTGGAGTATCTCTATGATTCTTAACTATTTTGAATACTAGTGTTTTTTGAAAACGAGATCACTTACCAGGCCGGAGCCTACGTCAATCACTACATCACATCCTGTCTTTGTTGCTATATCACTGATAAGAGCTGCCATGTGTCTCACTTCATGTTGCTTTTTGGGGTTCATTCCACGTTTCAATTCAGTTTCAAGAACACAAGGATGAATCTCTTCTGAAATATTTCTTGGTAATGCAAGTTTTGATGCAGTGGAAATGAAATTTGTAAGGCTCTCTGGCCAGTCATCCTATAAATAGAATATTGAAAGAAAATGTATTTATGGATTATACATGTATGTGCATATCAAAATTATGGACTATTATGCTGTCCTTTGTTTTGCTATTCTTATTGAAAATGAATCTAAAATGTACCTCCTTATTGTGAACCACATTGAATATATCTAGCAAAGTGGCCCTTAACCCCCCCTCCCCCCCCCCCCCCCCACACACACATATATATATATATATATATATATATATATATATATATAATACTACACAATGACAGTAATACAGTGTAGCATCACTGGTCAAGGTGTAGCCAAGTGGTTAGGGTCTTATTGGGTCTTAACAGTCACTGGAGTATCAAAATAATTTATACAAAAACCTTACATGTACTGAAAAATGTACATTTTTATGCACAGTATGTATTTCCATAGGTGGTCATATAAACGCTACACAATTTCATACCAGCAAACGTAAAGGGATATAGACACAATTTGAGCTGAAAATTTTCAAATTTTAATTTTTTTCACTTTTGAAGTTTACAGTTCTTAACTAAGGTATTTCTAAATTAAATTGTTAAATTACAAGTGAGATACTGCACTCACAATTCCTCTTATGTAAACATGGCTTGTGCCATGTTTTTGTTTACATATAGATTACTTAATAGAAAATATCATGTATTAAAACAAAATGAGATGTGACAAACATTAGAGACTGTTTAATTGTGTTCAGAATTAACTTGTAAATTAAAAAATCTGCTTTCAACAAAATTTTCACTATCATATTTAACATATGTAAGAGTTGTAACCTAAACAATCATTTTAATTTTTTAATCTTAGAAATATTAAATTTGTCCTTGTTCAGAAGAAGGTAGGCCAGGTCAAATATTTCTAACTTTGTTTAGTATTGAATCTTGACCTTGAACTAATGACATTGGTTCAGGGTCATTGCATATCAATTGGCCATAATCAACTTTTGTGCCAAGTATGAGCTTCTAACTGCTTTATTGATCTTTATTTGGTCTAGATGCTAAACAGTTTGCAAGGACAGAAAATGGGACACAGATGTATAGACTGACATGGTTATTCCTATATGCTACCTTAACCATTAATAATTTACATGGGCTATAACTGTGGACCTATTTAAAATTTTTTCCAGATTAATGAGAAAGTATTTAGATGGAATGTTTCTTCCTGACTCTTGGACCTAATCTTATGGTATAGGCCTCCAACACATTACAACTATGCAATCAGTCTCTATACTACATTTTCAGGAGTACAGAAAAATGATTTTCAGAGATTTGCTGTCTTTCACCATATGATCCATATCTCGAGGCCATGAGGTCTGAGCCCCCAGACCCAGGGAAGTGAGTTTCATGATATCTAGAGGCCATGAGGTCTGAACCCCCAGACCCAGGGAAGTGAGTTTCATGATATCTAGAGGCCCTCATTATTATTATCACCACTCAATTTAGTTCTTTGGTTTCAGAACTTTCAAAGAAAATTTGTAGAGAAATTTTGTATTTTCACTATACATCAGCCATAGAGCCCCACCTTTAGCACCAGAAATACTGACTAAAGGGCCAAGAATTTCACAATTTGGTAAAAATTTCTTTATTATCACTATGTACTCAGTTTGGTTGTTGATGTCCAGGAGTGAAGAACAATGTTCAAGAAATAATACATTTTCACTACATGAACCACAGAGCCTCACTTCACCCTTGAACTAGAATCCCTATCCTAGGGTCCATGAAGTTTACAATTTTGGTAAATGATACTCTCTTTATTATTACTATGCACTTTGTTTGATGTGCAAAAGTCAAGAAAATTTAAATATATCCATTACATGAACAATAGAATCAAAAGTGTAGCACCAGACCTCCTGAACCAGGGGGTCATGATTTTCACATCGGTGGTAAAACCTTCTCTCTTCATTACTAAGTACTCCATTAGGTTTGTTTGATGTCTAGGAGTCGAGAAGACATTTAAGGAAATAATGCATTTTCAGCACACGAGTCATAAATCCCTACCCTAGTCCCAACACACCTTACTTAGGAGGCATGAATTTTATCATTTTGGTAGTGGGTTCTCTCCTTGTCATTAATCTGTACTCAGTTTGGTTGCTTATGTATGGAAATCGAGAAAAAGATTTTAAAAGAAATAATGTATGTTCACTATATGAGCCATACAGCTCAAAATCACGATCAAAACCTCTAATCCAGTGGAATTTCAAAATTTGATTGCAGCTTCCATTCTGATCATGACAATGCACAAAAATAGTATCTGCTTGATGTCCCAGATCATAGATGAAAAGTTTTAAAGATTGCAGCATTTTTTGACACTTTAGCTCTGTCCCTTACTGCCCAGAGGAACAGGGGGCACAAAATTCATAATCTTTGTTCATCTTACCTGAAAATAATGCAATATGTAATGCTATAGGTAAATTTTGACCCTGTAGTATATTTGAGATGAAGTTAAAAATGCTCACACGTTAATGCATAACAACAAAACAGATCACAATAGGTCTGTTGAAAAACTCCCTATTGTGGACCCTCCAGGCTTGGGGATTGCATTTTGAATTAGCTAAATCTATTATACACTATTGCATAAGTATAATGGTGATTGCCATTTCTGGCCCTAATTATTATAAGAAAGTAGTTTCAGAGATACATTATTTATTCCACTGCAAATTGTAGCCATGTTCTTATTCAGAATAAGGTATGGTAAGATTTTTTTTACACACGTAAAACTTCATGGCCTCCATTCTTTGGGGGGGGGGGGGGGGGGGGGGGGTTTAATCATAGACTAAGACCCTGGTGTGTGAAAATTCAATGTCCTAGGAGTTATGGCAAATTTTGTTTACTCTACACAAATGACGATTGCTGAAACAACTTGACATATGTAGCCTTGTACTTCATGAGATGTTTTAAAACATACATCTCTGATATATTCTTATATAAATATTGGCCGCAAGCCCTGGCGGTCATGACTTGAGCAAAAAAGAATCTATAATACAAAAGGAAGCAGTTGAAAAATGGATTCCAGAGCACTACCTCTTTCCCAATTTTAGATGGTCTATGCAAAGTTCAGTTGAAGCAATCAATGTTGTTTTTTTTTATCTATCATTGGTAGTTCGGCTTTGACCACTGAAACTTCTTACAAACTGTAAAAATTGACAGTACATTTCATTGGTCAGACTGGTAAAATTATCAATATGATGGCATGCAGAAAACTCTGGTGAAGAGCTTCTGTAGAAGAAGTCTCAAATTGACAAATGACATTCCACAGTAGGAAAGGAAATGCAGATAAATACACACCTTCAAAAATCCAAAAGGAAGCAAATTTAGTTCCTCTGTAGTTAAATTCAGCAACACACTCTTCCACTGAAATAAAGTGAATCTGATTTTATGAGTTTCAAAAAAATAAATTTCATCATACATTGCAAATGAAAGCTCTACAAAAAATCTTTATTGAATATTTCCAAGTTGCACATAATGTCAAAAGCTTTAAGACTGAACATCTGCCAGCAACAAACACATGCTTCAAAACGTGTCAAAATATTTATCAAATACAGATTGTGGAAAATGTCCTTCTTCATGAAACTATCCAATTGATTTTCATGGACATATTTTAACATCCAAGCACATACATTACAGTAATCAATAGAAGAATGAATGGGGCAAAACTTCCAAGTTGATTGATTTCTATCTTATCACTTTACGGATTTGAAATTACTTGGGGGACATACACCTTGAAAATCTCTACTTTGACAAGGTCATTTTGTACATTGAAACCTCGTGAACAAGAGAAGAGGGTCGACCAGATCACGAACTGATTTCAAATATATTCAGTCAGAACTTAAATTTGGACAGCTGCTTTGTGGAAGCTACAGCTATGGCAGGAACTATGCTAAATATTTTAATATGTCAAATTTTCATTGGAGCCACTTTTCTACAATCCTCAAAAGCAGTAGATTCACAGATGCTCAGTTTCCTTCTTAATGAAATGTCAAGCTACAGAACCATGTCTTTGGATATGCAGAATGAAATAAAAGCACTGAAGTCCACTGTATCAAATCTGACATCACAGAATGATCAGCTACAAAGAATGGTTACATCACTGGATTCAAAGACCAAACACCTTGAGCAGGAGTTGGTGACCAATGTCAGTAAACTGAACACAGACATTATAACAGTAGGAAAGGCCACAAACACCTCTGTCCTTTTTATCCAGCTGAAAGAGAAAATATTTGAACAGCACATTGAGGAAGAACTTCGGAAGATATCCACTGAATTCAATGCAAAATTAAACAATTGTAAGTATATGTACTTTACCATATCTAA
Organism: Ostrea denselamellosa; assembly: GCA_024699665.1. Classification (NCBI taxonomy): domain Eukaryota; kingdom Metazoa; phylum Mollusca; class Bivalvia; order Ostreida; family Ostreidae; genus Ostrea; species Ostrea denselamellosa. Next base: position 16,993,697 of record JAMZEH010000014.1, read on the forward strand.
TGTACATACAATGTATCATCATATTAAGTTTTTATTTTCAATTTTCTTGTGAAAAAATTTATATCAATGGAATTATAAATGATATGTGAGAAGTATTAATCACTTTTATACAAAATTTCTCCTAGCAACCTTGAAGGTGGTCTTCTCAGCTCATGGTGCCCCAGGGAACCTAATACAGCATAATGGTGTTATATTCACTAACACCTCTATTAACATACCACCCTCTTACAATCAGACAAGTGGAAGATACACTGTCCCAGAACAGGGTTTCTACATACTGCGCATGACTGATGTCATCACTACAGGAATCAACAACAAATCACCTTTCATGGTTAACAACGTTCGCCAGCCAGGCTGCTTTAGTGCAAATGGAACAGTTTCTGTGTGTCAAATATATGTCCAACTTCATGCTGGAGATCAAGTCTGGGTTCAGGATTTCTCAGATTACATTCACACCAATAGATCCAAATTTTCCATACGGAAAATATAGCACGGACAGTCAAACTCCATTCAGAATGACTTTAAATAGTACAACTTTAATTTTATAAAATACAGTAAAACTTGTAGGTAAGGAATTCAGTTATTCAAAAAATTTGGTAATAAAGATTTCCCTTGCCATATCCTTTATAGCTACAGGTATTTGTTTAAGAAAAACTATGCCTATAAGGTTATTCCCCCCTCTCAACTTCAGAGTAATAATTTCTTGATAATTGACAGAGTTGAAATGCCAATTGATGTAATCCTATTGCATGCAAGTATCTATGATACAAGAAATATATCAGCAACAAAATTAAATCTTTTTAATAATACAGAGTATGTTGAAACCAGTATTGCAATTAATTCATATGATTTCAAATTTCAATATTTACATTTCCAATGTTTTAGCCTTTGACATCTTTATAAATTGTAATGATAGCTATTTCCTCATGAATGTGCTGCAGTTGTGAACAACGTTTGTATAAATCTTGTAGTATTAAGTCTATTCTAATGGCTGGAAATTCAACAGAAATGAAAGCAGAATGAAAATATATGAAATAAATTTTTTAAAAATACATTGTGATATGAACTGCATTGCTTCACACAAACATAATTTTCATAAAGCGAACACACTGTATGATGCATGCTAGCGTGAAGTGTCACAATTCATACCCTTATGTATTTTCAAAACTGAAATTTACTTCTTAGATATAAGGAAATGGCTTGTAAATTAAAAAAAAACTCTCTTATGTGGATATAAAGAAACTCTGTTTAATATCAGGAATTATATGTCGGTGTCTACAGTAAATCTTTAAAAGCAGGTTTTACTGTGTATAATGTGTTGTACTATACATTTATAGCAGTATAATAAAAGTGTCAGCAAGGTGCATTAATGTTATTTACTCTAGATTGGGAAATTAATACATTGGTTTTAATTTCTCTATGTTCATAATTTGACAATTTCCACGAACTCAAACCCATAGTGAATAATGTATTTCAAATATGTTGAACTTTGGTATCTTGAAAACTGATACCTTGAACATCATGGATATGTTGAAGTGATTTGGAAGTCCCAACCACTTATTCTTTAAATATTTTACCCTAAAAATCTCGAATCCTCAGATATCCTGAAGTTTTTTCTTCCATCCTATTGAGTTTAAGATAAAAGGGTTGACTGTATTTCAATGCTTTCATAATAGAAATTTTAAAATTAAAATTTTTTATAACATGAAATTAAAACAATTGCATTTGTGCCCTTTTAAAAAACCATGTAATTTTAGCATACTGAAATTAAAGACAATTACAGTACTTAAGACCACACATGTAGTTAATCAGCCTCAAGCTCACCTACACAAATTCTTGGGATGAACAGTGACTCAGAATTCACAATTGGTTTAAATTTCCATAAACACAATTCATTTAAAAGCAATGCCTTTTCTCTAACTTTAAGTCAATGTTAACACCTCCTCTTCTGTAGTCTTTGATAACATAGTTACTGTAATAATAGAAAGTATTAGTGCAAAATTATAGCTCTGACATGTTTAGCCCATAATTCAACTTCATTTCGGTGACTTGACACTGACTCTAGATTATGGAATATCTTGAATCAATAATAATATGCAAAATATTGAAAACGCTCCACCTGTGTTTCCTATGCTGGTCATGGCAAGAATATGATTACAACATTTCACTGTCCATTGAACTCAACCTTGGTTCACTGACCTGATCCAAGTTATTTAAGTTGGTTATGGTGAAAACATGATTACAACATCTTGCTGCCTAATGACCTCCACCTTGCTTTACTGATCTGATTCTAGTTTCTTTGACTGGTCATGACAAGAACATGATCTCCATTAACAACTCACCATCAGGAGCCCACTGTATTGGATATCACTGGACAGTTTTAAATACTGGTGTGTTTTGATTGTTTGTTGTTTTTTTTTCGCCACACTCAACAATTTTTCAGTTATCTGGTGGCGTCCAGTTTTTGTAGGTGGAGGAGAGAACCCAGATACAATGTACCCGGAAAGAGACTACTGACCTTCCAAAAGTAAACTGGCAAACTTTCTCACATATATCAGAGCGAGCGAGAATCAAACCTGCGCCGACTAGAGGTGAGAGGCCTTGTGATTTTGAGCGCAATGCTCTAACCACTTGACCATGGAAGCTCTTCTGGTATGTTTTGATGAATTACTACACTCCTCGTGGTATTCATAACATATGAATACAATTTGTTATCTTAGCCTTTTTACTCATTCTGAATAAACTGAAATGTTTAAAAACTGATCTTTGTCAGAAGCCACAGCTGAAATGTACACTGCTCTCCCTTTTCATCCGTGGATCTCTGCATGAAATTTTCTCATTTGTCATAAACATGCATGACACAATTTGATCAATCACTGAGCTTCCAGGCACATGTTAGTCAGAGATTTAACTGTTTATAGAATGCAGCAAATTAGTATTACTCTTCATCAATCAGAACTTTTGTTCTTTCACTTCTTCAGTAAACTACCCAAAACAGAATCCATATCTATATAGATATGGCAATTTTGACATTGAACAGTTAACAAATGAACAGACAGATGTGTTGGGGTATATGATTTGTTATCAAAGATAGTTTAGTTGCACAAAGCACTAGTGTTCATGGCTGCAGCCATTATTGAGTTAAATGCAGCTGCACTAAACCAGATCTTCAATTTTAGGCTAAGCATGAATTCTATTGGTCAATGAATTACATCATTCTCGTTATGTATATTTATGAGAAACAAGAAAATTTTCATACAGAAAGCAACAAATGAAAAGGGAAAGGAGCATACATTTCAGCCATGGCTTTTGATGATGAAAATTGGTACGTATATCAATTTCTGTTAAAGTTTTGTAAAAAAAATTTTTTTACTCTCAACAATTTGTGTTCACCGATTCTGACCTTAAGTTAATAGCAAGAAGAGTTCACTGCAAAGGTCACACTACTATCAGAAATGAAGAAAGGAGTTAGAATTTTAGCTTGGCTGTAAAAAGTACATTATACATCATAATTGTACAAAATTTAAATCTTCTGTGACAAAGACAATAAAAAAACATGTCCCACCTTAACCATCAAAAATAAAATTAGGGTCATCCTTTAGTGATAGTTCAAACAGTATATAAAATGTTATATAAACACTACATGTATTTCCTAAATTTTAAGTTATACCAAGCAGGGAAGTAAAAGCAATTAAAGAAAAGTAAATGTAAGGGTATAGTGTTAAAACATCTCCATGGCATAAAATTTTCAAATGAAAAATGAATTTCAAATCAACAAAACTACCTGTAAATATCAAAGCAGATCATGCACTATTTCAGTATTTTGAAAAAAATATAAAAGCCAGAAAGTTGATGATTAATCTATAAATATTTCAGAGAATATTTAAACTTTCTTTTAACTGTGTGCACTACTATACATGCACATTTTATATTACATAGTTTGTCCACTAATATTTTAATGTCACATTTCCACCATGATAGCTCAGTAAGTAGATTGCAAGCTTTGTGTGTGGGAGACCCAGTTTCAATTCCAGGTTGACATACACCTGTGTCATTAACAACTGTTCCTTCACCAAACACTTGACATTAGGAGTGAAAGTCAAAGGTCCCTTGGATAAGACCTTAAAAATGGAGGTCCCATGTCAATGTAGACATTGGCATGATAAAGAAACCTCACTGTTATAAATGGCCCGAGTGCCCAATATTGGTCTAAATTTGTGGCAATAACATCTCTAAATGGCTGAAAAATTCTTGAAGGGATGTATGACATCAAATTATATAATATATATATACAGTCAACATTGAATGGAAATTCAAACTGATAGGCATGGGTTTATACTATCAAAACTCCATTATCATCAATTTCTAACTACATTTGCATGATCAATGAAATGGTATTCAATCAAACTCCACATTTCCTGAATTATTATAAGTAACATCATACCTCTGCAGGAATAGAATTCCATGGCTCCTCAATAAAAAATCTGGTGACTTGAAAGTTATATATCCATTGATTTTCAACAAGCATTTCTACAAGTTGTTTGTTGATGTATGAAAGTTCTTCCATTTTCATCATGCCTCTCACATTGCCTTACATCAAGCTCTGAACCTACAAATTTTATGAAGAGCAATATATGTTTTCCATTAAAGCCAGTCAAAACATTTTCTATACTTTACGCATTCCAGTGTTAACAAGAGGTTCACCGAGTGCTAGTTACAAGTACTCCTTACAAGAGTTATAACATTGATCACATCACTGTTCTTTATCTTCAGCTTTTCATTAGTGGATTTCTTGTATTAATAACTGATTTATATCATTGTTTGATCAGATAATAGAAAACCCCTTAGCAGAATGCCTCAAAATCAATATGACTAACATGACCTAATTGTTCAAGAGGATATTTTAATAGATTTTTTCCCTATATTCATATATTATGTAAAATTTGACCTGATTTTAGTCCCACCCTATCTGCAGAGTCTATTTAAAAAAAAAAAATCTTCTTTCAGAGCATTTGGATATTGAGAATATATTTTTTCAGATTTCCTATATATTCTCCCATAAAACTTTGATCCCCATTTAAAGGGGCATGGGTATGATTTAAGTTGAAAATTTTTGTTTTGTTTATTCATTTTTAATGATTGCAATGCTTAACTGAGGTATTTCTAATGGTCAACATAAATTTGAATGGCAGTTGTCGAGTTACATGAGAGATACAGAGCTCACACTTCTTTGATGTGTAAACATGGCTCATGTCCCCTTACCAACTAAATCCCCTCCTCCAACCCCCCCCCCCCCCCCCAACCCCATGGCCATGATTTGAAGAGACTTGAATCTGCTCTGCCTTAAGGTGCTTGCATAGTAATATGATTAATCACGAGAAGAATTTTAAAAGAGATTTCCTATACATCCCCATGCAAAACTTTAATCTCCTATTGTAGCCCTATTCTACCACAAGGTCAGTAATATCAATAATTTGAATCTACACTATGTGTCCCTTTGGGGCTAAGTTGGGGCCATATGGGGTCAAAAATTTTTATTGGAATAAAGACTGAAAAATAAAATCTTCGAAAACTCACAGCAGCTGAACAACAGCAAAGCCAATGTGACTCAGGTGAGCAATGTGGTCCATGGACCTCTTGTTAACCAAGGATTACATACCGTATATATTGGATGGGTGTATTTTGCATATTGATTGTTACTCTTAGTATAATTGCCCATTCAAAATGTAGAAGCCATATATAATGGAATCACATTGTCTGTCTGTCTATCCTGCAGTCTATTTTTCTGTTTGCATTAACTTTTTGAATAGCTTTCAACATAAGGGGTCATTTTGTTTATCTCACAAATTTAGCATCTCAATTCCCTATAACTATCAGAGTGATACCCTGTAGAAACTACTGGCAACTGAGGTAAACATCAAAGACAAATGTTTCCAATACAAAATCACTCAATAAGTTTGTAAACTAGGTGGTTTAACATTTATTTATAAACTGTATATTGATCTGTATTGAGCATAATAATACACTATACGCAATAATGAGTCTCACTGCCAGTCTGTGAGCTATGTAGAATCTCCCCAAGAGAAATTAATTCTCATCAGTTAACATGCATGTCTTTCCAAAGTCTTCATAATAAGGGGGAAAAATCATTTAAAGACAAAATAAAAATTTATTGCATTGCTTCTATCAAAAAAAAAAAAAAAATTATATACACACACACACACACACATATTAATAATAATAACAAAAATAAATAACAGAAATTGTAGATCTTAAAGTCTGCATTATTTTTTTTACTGATGTATAAATATATTATTCTGCAGCCTAAGAAAAACAAGAATCGATTGATTGAATACTTTTCGTATGTTTTTATCATAATAAGTCACCTTTCATTAACCATAGCGAAGACTGCTCTGTCAAACTGTCAAACCCGACAACTAGCAAATGTCATTATGATTGTTCATTTACTCAATATTTAAGCTTACCGTGCAACAGTGTTTCACCTGCTCTTACTTTCACTTTCAATTTCCTCAATGTCTTACAATATTAAATCGCACATTTAATTATTCGTGGTTCTTATCGCTCGCACAGAAAAGCTGTTATTTCACGCGTTTGTTTCATGGACTTCGTAACTCAGGCGCGGATATAAAAAAAAATAAAAATAAATTTGCAGGGGGGTTTAACCTTGTCACAAAATCGATATATAAATCGTTATATTGTAATTTATATTGTATTTTTTTTTAACTTTTGCAAATTCCAGACCCCCTCAAGATCTGCGTCTGTAACTTACACTATTTTAGTAATAAATAGCACAGGAAACATCGCGTACTTCTATAAAAGTGTCTGATATATATAACAACCGTCAGTAACATTTTGGAAGATGTGCAATTACAGGTCTTGTAAAATGAGATTAATAATTACAATTAACAACTCAACTTTATGACAAACGGGGTGATTCCAATTTCTCCATTGTCAACTTCGCTTATACGTGTAGCAATATTCCATTATCACCTGTATATGGTGTTTATATCTCTCAACTGATTCGATACGCAAGAGCTTGTTCTGCATATGATCAGTTTTTAAATCAAGGCAGGCTACTAACAAACAAGTTGATAGGGGTTTGTACAGTCTCGTCTAAAGTCAGCATTTCGCAAAGATTATGGTCGTTATAATGATCTAGTTTGCCACTTCCATTAGGTCAAATGCTGTCTCATGTGTTTCATGCCAATCGTTATGGCGTTCTTGGCATACTGATTCTGACCGCGGATTACGTTTACTTTATCAAGATATAGGGCTCACGGCGGGTGTGAGCGGTCGACAGGGTATAATTACTCCTCCTGGGCATTTGATCCCACCTCTGGTATGTCCAGGGGTCCGTGTACGTTCGTCCATCTCTCTGATTTGTATTTTCTGTACGAATTGCGAGATTGATATTGTTCGTTACCTTAGCCTTTTCATTGAATTTTATTTCTTATTCTGAACACATTATAATGTGAACATTCGTTTGGAAAGACGTCACTAGCGCCCAAGGCTATAGTAATTAAGTTCTTTATCGTGCCAACGCCTTCCATGACACGGGGCATACTGCATATTATGAAGGTGACCTTCAAGGTCATATCCGAAAGACCTACAATTAATACCAGATCCTTGGCGAAGAAACAGTAATTACTGCAGTAATGTTAAACGTCTTGATTTGGTGACCACCACTAATACGAAGATCCATTAGTCTGAAGGTCTACCAGTTCAAAGTCCACAAGACCAAAGGTCTTCTAGTCCAATTTATGACCCGAAAACAAGTAGTTGCAATAACCCATCACCCGAAAAGAAAAAAAAAAGAGATCCCAATGGGTCTTTATCGCTCACCCGTGACACGAGTGGCATGGTTCACTGAACCCATCTGAGATAAGAATAATCCAATGGTCTTGCCAGATAAATGCTGATGAAAAAGTTTATTAATACTAGAATGATCATGACTAAGAATACCTCCGCTCGCCACTGTATTTTGAATGATTTAATAAGATAACACATGTACAAGTGCACAAGGTCAAAAATATCGATTCCAATAGAAAGGTCTTGTCACTAGAAATACTCATGCAAATATTATATTAAAGCATTATCATATGTCATTCAAATATTCTGAGCAAATATGACTTCAAAGTTGTTTTTTTTTTTTAAATGTACGTCAAATGCCCATTTCAGGGGCACAAGGCCATTAATATTAGTAGAAATAGGAAGATATTATCACTAGGAAATCCTGGGGGGGGGGGGGGGGGGTGAGGCAAACAAACAAGATAACGAACAAACCGTGAAATAGACACTAATTATATATATATATATATATATATATATATATATATATATATATATATATATCAAGAGAGGCAGGGTATATTAAAAAAAGTGATTTTTTGGATACATTCTGGATTGTAGTGGTTCAATGAGTGGGCAACACTTTGTCTGAACAAAGGGGGGAAATCCGGTGTGAGATGCTTCGCCGAAATTGCAATATTTCACACGTACAAGGGGCGGACTCCCCACACCCATACTCTCCACTAAAACTTTGATCCCTTATTGTAGTCCCAACCTACCCCTGTGGTAATGATTCAACAAACTTGAACCTGCATTATGTCAGAAAGCTACCATGTAAATTTGAATTTTTCTGATCCAGCGCTTCTTGAGAAGATTTTCCCCAATATATTCGCATGTAAAACCCTATTGTGGCCCCACCCTATCCCCGGGGGTATTGATTTTTAACAAATTTGAATTTGCATTACGTGAGAAAGCTGCCATGTAAATTTGAACTTTTCTGGCCCAGTGGTTCTTCAGAAGATTTTGACAATATATTCGCATGTAAAACTTTGATCCCCTACTGTTGTCTTAACTTACACCCGTGGGCCATGGTTTTTACAAACTTGAATCGGTGCTATGTCAGGAATCCGCCATGTAAATTTGAAATTTTCTGGCCCAGCGGTTCTTGAGAAGAATATTTTTAAATGATCTAATCCTATTTTTGCATTTTTGTGATAATCTCGACTTTGACAGGGACATGACCCTTGATTTAAGCAAAAGTGAATTCTCATTACAAGAATTGAAATTGGGCGCCTGGTTCTGGTGAAGATTTTTAAAATTAGATATTTCGTAATAGTCTCCTATTGGAGCAGTGTGTTGCCCTTCATTTGAATAAACTTGAACCTCCTTCACTCAAGGATACTTTTGTCAAGTATGATTGAAATTGGCTCAGTGGTTCTGGTAAAGAAGTCGAAAAAGAGAAAAGTTTACACACTGACTATCGATGATCAGAAAAGCTCAATTGAGCTTTCAACTTACGTGAGCAAAAAAGGAAACAATACATCAAGATTCCTTTAAAAAACCCAAAAATATTAACCCCACCTCAGTATGGAGAAAGGCTTACAATTCCCTAGTAAGGCTGTCCTTAGAGTATGCCTATATAACAAAATTGAAATGCTTCAGAGACGGTCTGCTAGGTTTGTCACTGACAAACACCTCTAGTGTCAGTGACAAAATACACCACCTATAAGGGAGAAAACCAGAAGACAGACGAAAAGGCTGACCATGATATATAAAATAGTCCATGAAAAAGTGATCATACATAAATAGATATACTCACTCTCCCTCTCATGTAAAGTGCATACACTCTCATTCCAAATTCCATCTCATACAGTTCGATCAAAATGATTTTATTGCTATACTATATATTTGTTTTATTAGAATGACAACTAATGTTAGTAACAACTAAATCTTAAGTAAGTATTCAGGCCCTAGTAGATCCAGAGCAAAATCTAATCTTTAAATCAAAGTTAAAAATTATACTAATTTTTATGCTCCTCAAAAAATTCCGCGCTTTAGTGCCCAATGGTTTGGATGAAATATGTCCGACGCTTTTTAATAAGCGTTACTCATTGTCATATTTCAAACATCAAGGTTACTTAGGAAATGTTTCTTAGAATAGCATTGTCTGTCCGCATTAATGCATTTCTTTCTAATCTTTCCAACATAAATCACGAATACGATCCATTCACGCTTCTGGAAAAGGGGTACTCTTGGTCGTGTATTAGAGGTGAAGGCCATCAAGAAAATACTACTTAGAATATCAAATATTAGCCGATAACTTCTCACCGAATGAATCCATCAGATTTACTGATTTTCTTGTTTAGGATAGGGAAGTAAAAATCACCCCTTATTGTATGAGAAATGAAGTTTTGATATATGTAATCATACAACACTTGAACATGCGCTAGTGCAGGTAGAGTATATTTATACTGATTAACTCATAAACGGAATTTGATACCAATCAAACACAAAGGGAGACTTAAAAATGTTGATGCCATGGTTGTTGCAGCTGCAGTAACTCCTCCACAATTTTCCGAACATTGCGCCTTACACTTCCGCTTTGCTATTTCCGCTTTGCATGCATCCAGAGCTGTAAACATGGCAAAGCGTGATGGCCAACTGTAGTCCACGGCCAATTTTCTAAAATAGGCCCCGACGCTACCCCTGACACACGGGTTTTTCATTGCCTTTGGTAAAAAGACCAAACATTCAAAATCACACCCAGTAAGCATTTTACAGTTTTCAAAAACGGACTTCAGAAAAGCTGCGGTACGTGGATTACTGTCATCCGAAAACTCTTTCATATTGCAGTTATTTATTATTGGGTCTTGTCTATGAAGAGAGTATTCACTGATGGTTTGCCACTGTGTGCAGTAGTTGACCTTTAGATTTTCCTTAGGGTAGTAGGTCAGAAATCCGAAACACATTTCGTCTTTGGTAGCATCTCCTTTGGTTACTGTTTCTTTACTGTCCATAGAGGAATACACGCAAGTGGTGATTATTTCGTCTCCTGCTTTGAACTCTACTGGAGGTGACAGTCTGCAAGAAATATTATTTTTATTGAAACAGTATGTGGTAACTACATGCACTTTAATGACAATTCTTTTTGATAGAGTTCTATGAATGCAACCTCGATGCTATATTAAAGCATCGATATATTTTTAAGTCACGTTAGTAAAAATGCTGCAACGTGAACTTGGGTCATTATAATTCTAATTTGGCTCTTATTCGGCAGTAATTCAAACTACATATATATAACACAAATGTCTGTACAATATTTTTGTCAAGTAGGCAGGATGTGTAAAACATTAAAATCTTAGTAAAGATTTCACTGCCATTATCGAGAATCAATTGACTAATTTGTTTACATGACCGAAGTCATGACAATGAAAACGACAGTATGTAGCATTTTGGGAAGATCCTTGTAAGGTTTTATTTTCAAAGCAAACTGTGTCTGTCTTTGTCCTTCTTGAAGTTAGCTTGTCACATTTCCTACTTCTTCTGGAGAACCACTACGCCAATTTCAACCTAACTTGGGAGAATGAATAGTACGATTCTTCCAAAGGGAGATCAAAAGAGACGGTGAAATTTTCTTAGAAACCACTTTGTCAGAAAAGTCAAACTTTACAAAAATTCGTCCTAATATGATGAAGATTTTAGTTTGTTCAAACGATGACCAGCAGTGAAAGGGAAGATCAACAATTTTATTATGATATGATGAGGTTTATACAGTCTCGTTCACAGTCAGCTTTTGCAAATTATATGGTCGTTATAACGATCCAGTTTGCCACTACAAACTTTCATTAGGTCAAATGCTGTCTGACGTGTTTCATACCAATTGTTAGGCCGTTTTTGGTCACCGATTCTTACTGCGGATTACTCCGTTTACAAGATCAAGATATAGGGCTCACGGCGGGTGTGGCCGTTCGACAAGGGATGATTACTCCTGGGCACCTGATCCAACCTTTGGTATGTCCAGGGGTCCGTGTTTGCCCATCTCTCTAATTTTATTTTCTATAGGAATTGCGAGATTGAGTACTGTTCGTTACCTTAGCCTTTTCATATGAAAAATATTTCAAGATCTTAGGAACAATTTACAAATGATCAAATAATAAGCAAATGGACTATACATTCAAACTATTCAATCCACGACTCTCAGACGAATTTGGGTTTAAATTTGAAGTTAAAGTGAAAAATCATGAGTCTTTCTTACGTGACCTTCAATTGGAGGTCCCATGTCACAGTGGACGTTGCCATGATAAAGAAATTTTATAGGTTAAAATCTGTGAAACTTTACCTGAAGGTGATGACGTATCTGCATAAGTGAAAAATTGTAGTATGGAACTTAAAACAACATACAAGCAGATGTAAGAAAATATCACTAACCACTAGTCTACAATTTGTCAAATTAATATGCAATATTATCATGCAGAAAAGATATGTTTAGACCATGATCCCCATATTTTCGCAAGCCAAAGGTTTTGGGTCTACTTCGCTCTCCACAAACCGGAAACCTCCCATACACCCGGGAGTCACATATTAAATGAACTTCCCGGTGATGTAAGCATATTCATAGGACTAATCATTGCCCTGTTACTTTTGAGAAAATATTTCAAAGTGGGCAAACTTGAAGTTATACTACTCCCTACTGTTCTTGAAAAGATTTGAAAGAAAGTTTTCCTATTTCATCCTATATTTGGCCCACCCTATCCCCGACGAGACATAATTTGAACAATTTTGGATCTACATTTATTTTGGAGGCTTTCAAATAAGTTGTCTAATCTACTTCAGCGCTTCTTGAGGATATTTTTCAAAAGATCCCTACATATTTTCACGGTTTCTTAGTCATCTTTCCTTTGAAAAGGTTGTGACCCTTTATTTGAACAATTTTGACTGCTTTGTGACAAGTTTGGTTGAAATTGGCCGAGTGGTTCTGTAAAAGAAGTACAACTGAAAAGTTCACAGAAGGGTAAAAGATGATCAGAAAAGCTGACTTGATCTTACAGTTCATCTTACCTAATGAAATGTTAACATTTCACCAATTAGAACGTGATGGAGAAGTCCAGACAATACTCCTATGATATCATCTTTCATAAAAATATTAAAACTCCTGAAAGAATTTAAATGACAGTAGATCGTGTGAGATAATACAAGCGATTTAGTGTTTAAAGAATAGAATCGATATGTAATTAAATGTGAATATTTTGTAGTCCAGACTCAATCACAAATATAATTCACGCCATTTTTATAATTGATTTGTTTGTTTGTTTGTTTTACGTCCCGTTGAGAATTTTTCACTCATATTGAGACGTTACCAGCTTTAGGTGAAGTACCACAACTTTAGACCTATGCTTAGCGCTCAGGGTCGTAGCAGTGAGGGTTCGTTAACGTGCCAACGCCTACTGTGACACGGGACCTCCGTTTTTAAGGTCATATACGAAAGATTTTCACTTCTAAATGCTGAGCATTTGGCGAAGGAACAATCACTACCTATTTTTCGTCTTAGGTTTGACGCGGCCATGGCACGAGCGGGGCTCGAGCTCACAACCTCCCGGCTACGAAGCGAACGCTCTAACCACTGAGCTACCGCGGCCGGTTTTTATAATTGAAATATTCATTATTGTATTAATTTTCCTTATTCATTTAGTAGTAAGAAATAACGATTGAAATTATATAATTTTTGGTACAAATGAAGCAATAAGCATTACTAACACTACTCCCAAATCCTTTGTTTAGCATATTTCATAATGATTGGTATGCTGATGTTCAAAAACAATTAAAATATATTGCACAGACGCATCGTACTCGTGTTTCTTTGGTACGTGTACTCCTGAGTATTGCAATCGGGGTTTCGAATAAAATGTTTATTTGCAAGGACATACTACTCATTAATTCAAACGAAGGACTGTCTTACTCGAACGTTTTAGGACTGTCGTAGCTGTAGGATGTTTCAGCAGACAAGTCACGTAACTTCTTGCCGCGTCTGTAGTGTTCCATCTTCATCTCCCTGCCTAATAGTCACATGACTGTTTATAAACTATGTTTGAAGAATACCAGTTAAAAAAATCAATATGTGTATAAAAAGAAATATCAATAAATAAAGAAAACAATCTAAATGTTTCATCAAAATGAATAACAAAGGATTCCACAAACCGGGCCATCGATATCATTACCACCTTGGTGCTTCCATGATAGATCCATAGTGTTTCGTGATGACAATACTGATAGTATATATTAGACAATTCATTTCAATTACATTTCATTACAGTGGATAAAATCAGCAGAAAAATACCTAAGTAATGCATGTGATTTAGTGCACGGGTAAGTTTAATAGGTCCATTTACAAGAAACCGCGAGGTGTCGCCCTGGGAACAGTTCGCTGTTACCACAACTCTGGGTTGGCGAGGCGGAATATGAATGTAGTTCTGTCCGACTGTCAGAATTCCCGCATCATATTTTCTTCTGGTCTTAGTCAGGAATATGCGCATCCCAGATTCGTCCATAAAATTGGATAACATATCCGGGTTATTCCAGTGGATCTGAAGGATGTATACATGCATTAATGTCTGATACTTCAGAACCATACGGCAATGAGTCGAATTTCTGGGTTATGATAGTCAATTCAACACATAGCAATTGAATTACAATGTATTTTAATTGATTTACTATCAATAACAGTAAAAATCACGTATGCCGATGTTTTAACCTTTTACCCGCCGGATAGCTGAAAAATTGCTCAGGCGGCTATAAACAAACAAACAAAAAAAAAAACCTTTTACCAATTGTAAGATAACCATTTCCTCATGAGTGTGATGCAGTTTTGAACAATGAACATGAAGCGTCGCAGTTTATACCCTCATGTATTTTCAAAAATGAATGAAAACAGATCATCTAGTTATAATGTGTCAACATTTTACTATGTAAATATGTAAATATACCTCTAATGTGACCCTCTTGTATCCATTTTTGCCAACCCTGAATCCTGTGTCTTTGCTAAGGCATTCTCCTGTTAATCCAACGGCCCAAAGACCTATCATTTCCCTGCAACCTTTCTTTGCCATGCCGCATCTCTTAGGAACTGTCGTTGCCTTGACTACAAGAAGAATGGACTTTAGATTATCATAATATTTGGTTAAAATTGTAATCAAAGGTTGCATATAAGCAAGTAGATAACTAACAACTTTGATCCTTGAAAATTTCAAATGCACCAACCTGTTTCTTCGCATCCATATAGGAGCATGTGATGCACAACGTGTGCATTATCGATAACGGGTTGTGTTGCAATCAGATGGTATTCGTCATCAGTTTTGAGGTCAAACGTCATACAAAAATAGCTCGTTTCGTTGGCAGGTACCATAGTACGTGGAAATTTCAGTGTTTGGGAAATAGCATCTTTAAAAAAAATTCCACAATTGTTATGATTGATGGGAATAAATTATGATAATTGTTCAGATTATCAACAAATGACTGAATTCACCCGATTGCCATAGATGATCTACTGCGATCACTTTTTGTCGGTCGACGTACATCGTGTGCGTTAACGGTATAACATCTAGAACCTCTTCAGAAATCGGAGAAATCATCACCAATTGCCACCAAACTGGTTAGTTTTAATGACTACTCATGACCCTTAGTCAAATGTTTAGGATCCTGGGTGGGGCAACATTAGCCATAGTGAAACTGGAAATCTTATACTGGTGATCATGGCGTGCATACATATAACATTAGTTATACTGTATACTGGAAGTAAATTGATTGTTCTTGGTTTCGGAGGGGGGGGGGGGGTATATGAAAGGTAAATTCGTCTTTAACCCTGAGCATTTCTCAAATAAATTGGATGCATATATAAAATAAGTACTATTCTATATCACGTGATTTACGACACCCAAGGTACATGTATGATAACCTATATGTTATTGCTTATGTGCTGCAGATACAAATTCAAATTTAATCAAAATTCGGTTTCTTGTGTGATTCTCAGGTGACCATTGACGCCAATAGGCCTCTTGTAAACCGGATTGTCTTTTAATATCTTTATGCCGTACCCTTTTCCATTTCACATTTAAATGTCTGTGGAAAATTACACTGCAGAAAGTCGTTCTTCCCTGTACATCTTGTGTCATTCAGTGGTTCGCATACACCTGCAAAATAACAACAGAATGTATATAGTTTTTATGATAGCAGTTTTTAATATCATAAAGATCCTTTAATTTGTTTTCAGTGCATCAATACCTGGAACATCTTCGCTTGCGGCCCCGTGGGATCCTCCTTAGTACCCTTATTTGTCATAAGAAACGACTAAATGATGCGGTCCTTCGGATGAGACCGCAAAAGCCGAGACACCGTGTCAGAGCAGAATAAAGACCCCTCCTTGTTCAAAGGCCAAAGGCGTGTCAGTCTATATTTACTTACGATGCTATGGTCATCTAAGTAATCTAAAGGATTGTCATAATCTCTCAAGATACGTTCTCGCCGAATTCTTCCTCTTCTTCCTTGTACGCATATATAGGCGGCAGCCATATTTAAGTACAAACAAAGTTAAGACATATCCCAAGTTTATCTTAAGACAATATCTTAACTTTAGGAAAAATCTTAAGATATACCCTAAGTTAAGACAGATTCAATGGCCTCGGTTAGGACTAAGACACATCCTAAGATCGTCTTAAGATATGTCTTAGTCCTAAGATAGCTTCAATAGCAGGCCTGCTGGATTCTACTTTTCTGTATTCTCTTACCTGGGTGGGATAGTCCCACGACTGATTTAGGTACACCATTGGACGTCCATTCACAGTCTGGGTCTCCCAATTCCTGACCGTTTGTTCTGCCATCGCCATCTGAATCCATTCGGCAAAGTGCATCGGTCCAACTCTGCAGAAAGAGAAACGCAAATTGTTTTCATTTCAATTCGTAGACCAAGAATTAAATCTGCATTTGTAAAGGATTATGATACCGTTATTTATTATTAGTGTGTGTGCGTGTAAATGGATTATGATACCGTTATTTATTATTAGTGTGTGTGCGTGTAAATGGATTTTATTTTGATGGAGACGTTAGAAGGTGCAGAGTGATCGTCCAGGTTGCTGTTTTTGAGACAGAATGATGGGTGGATGATATTTTATCTCCTGTGGTTAAACGAATACAGTGGATGTAAAAAAAAAAAAAAAAAAAAAAAAGCAGGAGAAAGGAAATCAACAAAGGACATGTATGCCCTTTTTTCATCTGAACAAATGACGAGGAATATTTTTGAAATATCGTGCACCTTGCAGATATCTATCATTAGTCTGGACCTGATGCAATATTGTTACACACTGCGTTTTTCCAAAGCAAACACATCTTATATTTAGTTGATAATAGTGACGATTACAATAATGCTTACATTTCGCTCCTCTTTAAAAGCAAGTCCGAATGGATTCAGTTCGCCTCCTCCACCTTGTGCTTTGTGCCCTATCCCATTCCATATTGCTGTCGGATTACAGGGGTGTGGTACCTTATATCCATTAGGTATTCTGTTGCGATATGAACTATACCCCTCAGCAAAACTTACCAATAGCCAAAAGGAAATGCTCCTGAAATAAGAGAAAACTAGATGTGTCAGAGCGACACAAGGTAGAAACCTAGTTATCCGACCTGACCCATATAAATACTGACATGCGTGTTCTCACAATACATCTAGGTTTGTATCCTGAATTTCAATTCAAAGTTCCATGTATGACTGCGACAGTGAGTTGAAATTATGATTTATTTGGAATTTTCTAAGTTCAAGGGGTACGACTATGTCAAAAATTATTCAATGTGAAAAAACTGGGATATTCTCATGATATATTTCAGGTAAATGTGTGCATCCGTCGCTGAGATAATGAACGGAAACTGAATTATGATTTATGATGGAAAGACGGAAAAGGGGAATACCATATGCCCTAGCCATTTCATGGCGGGAGTAGATTATTGGTAACTGAAGTGTAGCGTAAATTATGTGATGGTACAGTTTGGTTTATTCATTTATTTTTGGCAAGTAACTCTTCACTCTTCGCAAGCCATTGGTCGGCTACTCTCAACATCATCCTTGTCAGATTTACCTGGAATACGTACTCCCAGTAAACTGAATTTTCATACATACGAACAGAAGTATCAGCACCAATCAAAATGTATTTAATATACGACCACGTATCAGAGAATAAACAATGGCAGCGGAAACCAGTAAGAGGTGTCAACAAGCTCTTTTGAAAATTTATCGATACCTTTGTTTAATATATTGCTGCGACATACGGAACTATGACAAGTGAAGGTGGATGTGTTTTGTAAAAGTCATGTAGTATTTAAAACTAACTTGTAATTTACCATTTCTCTTTCAATTGAAAATATATCACTGCCGTCGATAACAGTTTTATTGTGGTTGATTGAAAGGTATTTTGTATAATTTATTTCTGCGTAGCCATATTAAACATTTCTTGGTACTGTATATGTATTATCATTGGGTATTAGTCTTATTAACAACGTCATGCAAATGAGCATTATAGTGGGCGTTGCGCAGCAACTATGCAATTCCAACAAAATCTGTGGATAGTGAATATGCGAGTAGCGGATTGGAAACCTTGGCTAGCGAAAATGTGCAATTCCGAAAACAATATATTGTTTTGCCTTTGGTTTTCGTAGATCTACGTGCTAAAAACTCTTGCGGGCATAAGACTCATCACCTATCGAGTAACAGCAGAACATGTATGCATTGCAGATGAATGCATTTGTGATAAGAATATTAGCAATTTTAAGCAGTGATTATGACAACTTATAAAATAATTTATGTCAATAAATTGCTTATGTATGTTGCCGTTTATCTACTCATTTTAGCTTGTCCCATTCCATCTATTTTTACCACACCTCAAGAACTTCACATCTGCATTCGTAAAATTAGGAGCGCGAATTCTGTCTGATGATTTTCGAACGAACAAAAACAACCATAAGGTTAAACCTTCTCTAAGAAATTCTGCAATTCTGCGTCATTACTACCTTTATATCCAGGTAATTTGTGATTTTTCACTGTGACTCTTTAGAAATTGCCGAAGCGTTACTTGACTCGGTTATGGCATCATGGTTTTTTTTTTCTAGTCTCTTCAATTAAATAGTCCCAATTATTTTCTGATAAAACACGGCTGTTTACGTGTTGTATATAGCATTGTTTTGGTAGTGCATAATATGCTTTTATGCAGCTTTTTATTCCATGGACCTTTACCTGGCTGCATACTTTTTATTTGCATATTGTATGGCTTTAATGCAACATGCAATGTATGTTATTTTGTTCCATGGACAGTTAGCCAGGTGACATGCTTTTCATTGGCGTTTTATTTGGATTTAATGCAACAGGCTTAGTATGTTATTTTGTTCGTTTTTCGTCATTTATACTTTTAATAAATGACCTATTTATCTTATGGAGGAATTGTTCTATTTATTGGTGGGAGGCAGACAGACATAAAAATTCAATTTGAAATTTCACATACCAAACTCCAATTAACTAAAATTTTACGATTTTATGTATATAAGCCAGAAAAATGTCTGTTCATGGTGTAAAAAAAATTATTTCTAATTCAACGCAAACATGCTGGTAATGAGGACTGCTATGTAGTACCCCTGCAATGTTCTCCCCTCATTTAAGTTAAATCTTGCAAGGTCGAATTCACAAGCACAATGCGCAAGTAAGGTGTCTGTCAACGAATTTGTAAGAATAGTGTTTTTAAAAAAATAATGTCAAAATACTGCTCTAGTGTATCCTACTTGTCGGTATGTGGACATTTTAAAACAATCTACATGGTGTTGTGCATGTAGCATGTGTAGTATGTTTTGTAGATGAGACCTAGCATAAGACATCTGTTTTTCTTTTTTCTTCTCAGAACCACCAATTTGAGCTGTGGGTAGGTAGGAAAGCTATTTCATATTTATATAATGTTAAAGAAGTTCATGCATTGAGCTTTAAGCAAGTTTAGAGGATGCACAAAAATTAGCCTATTTCAAATAATGAAGGGTCTTGAAACATATATTATCCAAAAATTTAAAATAAAATCCACACCAGAAAATTGTTGCATCTGGAAAGAAAAATTAGGAGAACGAATTTGACTCTTAATTCGACAAACGTTTCAGTTTTTTTATTTTTGAGAGAGAGAGAGAGAGAGAGAGAGAGAGAGAGAGAGAGAGAGAGAGAGAGAGAGTGTGTGTGTGTGTCGTGGAATATTTTCCGTATCGATTGAAAATAGGTCTTATTTGGAAAAACCTATTTCGATATTTCTTGACCTAGACTAAACAGGCATATAAGTCAAACCGTTGGTATCGCGACATGAATATTTGAACGATTAAGGAGATGACCATCGATCACCAACAGCGATATACAGAATACTCTAAAACATAAGAAGTAAGAATGTTTTAGGTTACACGTAAAACATTACAGCATGGCAAATTTAAACAGAAGTCTAACCATTTAAAAGTTTCATTCAGGGTTCCTGATTTTGAAGTTCTAGATTATTTCAAGAAACATTTGATGTGTTTCATTTATATATTTAAAAAATCGGAAGGAACCTACTTACCATATGGTCCCCATGTTACGTAGTGAGTCAGTCGGACAAATGGACTGATGATCTGCTCACTGGCGTGTTACGGTTAGATTTAATGGTCTCCAGATTTAAGGCTATTCAAACTCTTTCATTTACGAAATGTACAGAAACTAATACAGTTACCCTTTTCAATTGTTTCCCTGTTTGAATGTTGTTGGGTTTTTTTGGGGGGTGGGGGGTGGAGGTGGTTTACATTATTTATACATATATTTTCTATCCGTAAAACTCTGCAGAATGTTTCGTATTGAAGGTTACAAATGCTGCGAATTGTTTGACAAAATATTGCCATTAGGACAACTATTACTATATAAATAAGAAGGAACTCAATAAAATATGCAATTCATAATGAATGACTAAAATACTGAGACCTCATCTTAAACTGACAGAGTTAAAAAATCAACATTAATAAGAAATTCAAAATGCATCTAAAGAAAAACAGGGATGTGCATTATCATATTTATTCAGACACCAATTTCCAAATAATAATTCAGTGATTATAGTATGTGTGTAATTAAATGAATTGGTATCTGCTCCAGTCTCAGCATGAGAAAGTACCTGTATTACGTACCTGTTTCATGAGAAAGTACCTGTATTACGTACCTGTTTCATGAGAAAGTACCTGTATTACGTACCTGTTTCATGAGAAAGTACCTATATTACGTACCTGTTTCATGAGAAAGTACCTGTATTACGTACCTGTTTCATGAGAAAGTACCTGTATTACGTACCTGTTTCACGACTACAGGATTATCCACTTTACATGGTAAGTTCTTGTATTGTAACAAAATTCTTTCATCATTGGAGACAAGTTCTGACAATTATGGTAACTTACAAGGTCAAACCTTAGCTAACTACATCTTCTCTTATGGAGAGAACCCATATACAATGTACCCGGGAAGAGACCACCAACCTTCCGCAAGTAAACTAGCAAACTTTCTCACATAACGCCAGGTAGGTGCCAGCGAGGCTCGAACCAATGCCAACTGGAGGTAAGAGACCTTGCGATCTGGAGCGCGATGCTTTAACCACTCGGTCCCCTTCTAGCTTATATTGAAAGGAGACAAGACATGTAGGAGGAAGCTATATAAGACAGTCTATGTCTAGGCACTGTAAAGTTTACAAATCCCTTACTCCTTAGGAATTTTATATGTGTAGTTATTACAACCGAACTATGGCAAAAACTATTTATCAACCCTTAAAATAAGTAACTTTTGTCAAATCAACATTACCAGTAATTGCATACCCATCTGGAGTATGATTGAAAGAACAACATATAGGAGGAGTTTAATTGTAATTTAAACTTTTGGATGCAATAGTAGAAGTATATATGCAGGAAATACAGGGTGCAGACTTGAACTTGAAAAAAGACTGAACTTTTTATGATGTAAAAATGTTGGTTGTGCTCCGAGGTTACAACATTTGGAACTTTCCATAAAGAAATACCTCTGCGTACAAACTTCCACCTGGTTTCTGTACGTTTGATTTTTCCCCCTTCAGTGTTTGGAGCAACTCCATATTTGACATATTTTGCAGTAACTTCGAAAATCAAATTTTATCTTTTAACAGTTCAATAGCAACTTCAACAGCCCTCCGCGTATTTATTAATTCCAAAAAGCCTTCAAAATTCATATATAACCTGTTGTGTGTGCAAGACGACTCTAATTTTACGTATCGAAATTCCTAAGTGTTTTTAAAATTCATGTATAAACTTTTCAAATTATAGTACGCCTATTTCTGCACAAAAATTTGCATCCAAAATTAAAGAATATTACACATGTGCATATATCCCGGTGGTAGTTCTCTAGAGCATAGCTGGGAAAATGCACGTGGCCGTTTTATTTTATTTTTTAATTTGATAGACATCATACTAACATAGATATAGTAAAACAAATTAAAAATATATAAATATTTTACTGATGGATAGGTTAGACATAATTCTTTTAAACCACAACTGTAAAACGGATAGACTTTAAAGCTTGTGTTTAGTTTTCATATGTTGTTCTATTGTCCCATTCGAGATTTTTCACTCATATGTAAACCAATTTTGACCCATGTAGAAGTAAAAAAAAAAAGTGAACAAAATATGTAAATTATGATAGACTTATGATGATATATAAATCCGTTCTAGAGAAAACAATGTTTAGGAAATTTCTGCATAAAATTTATTAGTTTAAAAGTGAGGGAAAACCAAGCACTGCTCGTAGTCAGCTCAAACACGCTTATCGAGCTCGACTGCCATTTCGGGAGAGATAGTACATTTTGAATAGGATTATTCATAACAGCTGGACCAGCAGAAGTATAAATATGACAAAATCAAAAGTGATACATCGCAAATCATAAATGTCGAAGACGATGTCGGGCCAAACTCCCCGAGAAAGCTTACACCTCGATGAAAATCATATTCACCAGCACATTTTAAGTGGAGCTTTTGGAATAAACCATCCGATTGCTCAGAAAAGTGGGCTTCACAACTTTGACCCAAAACTAGGGATAACTTTCCAACAAAGTTCATATGAAATGTCGAATTTTCAGAAAACGCAAGCGTCAAATTTCCTTCCCCAATAGAATTCATCCTAAACGACAGGTTTTGATTGGTTAAATCATTACTAATGGCGATATCGCCATAAATGGCATGTCCGTATTTCCCCAAGCACGGCGTGAAGTCGTATTCATCTGTAGAAATTTCGGTCACTGTTTCGTTCTTTGTTTGGCTTTCTTCCCAAGGCTCGGGGAAGGAACAAACCGTGGAGACGTTTAACCATTGATCCTCTTGCAGGAGGATGTCAGATAATACATAGGATAATGGCTCTAAATCCGTTCTAAATTTAATTGGCCAGGGACCATTTGCCATCATGAAGAAACCACTTTTCGCTTGGGGGTAAAGGGATGCAATTGTTGAGTATGCATGGAGGGAGCCTGTGTGGAAAACGGATCTGTGCCCTAAATATAAATGAAATTCATACAAAAAACTTCCTTAACCAAAGTAGTAGATTGTGATTATACTATACAAGATTGAGATTTAACATCAAATGAAAAAAGTTTACCTCTATAGTTTCGTCCAAACCAAGCATAACCATACCACGACACTATTGAATCCACCGGATATGGTTTTTCCAAAGTGTATCGATCCATTAGATTTCCCGGTACTGATACAGAAGGTCCAAACATTTCTTCAAAAACATCCTTGTCAATGAGATTTAGTCCATTTTCAGAGGTACCATTTCCCAACAAAAATATCAACCATTTTGATAGGTCTCTTGAGGAAGAGCAGAGGCCCCCGGCAGGTGAATAATCACGTAATCTGAAGAGCAGAATATGAATACCAAATTCTAAATAAATATAGAACATAAATTAGGTTATGATGGTTCGCTAAAGAAAGAAAGGTTTGGAATAAATGCAACTAAATTTTCTTATACTGCCAATTGGTATCAGTAATTTCATTTGGGCTAATAAGCTAGCGGAGTCGTTTCAAACTTTTTATGTTCATTTTAGCCGTTATGAAAAAAATATGTTGGGTTCAGTACATGAACGGGATAAATACAAGAGGCCCACAGGCCTTATCGGCAACCTGATTATGAGTTAAAAGTGTCACAAACCTATGAAATCTAGAGAGAGAAAAATCTTGTTTTGCATATTTAAATTAAATTCAAACATTCAGCAACAGTATAAAACAAGTTCTGTTCTTAAAACTCAAATGCCCACGAAGGCACCTGTACTGATGAAAGACTTTACATAATATGATATATGTTGATTAATTGTTTGTTTCTTTTACGTTCCGTTGAGAATTTTTCACTCATATTGAGACGTCTCCAGCTGTAGGCGAAGTACCACAAATTTAGACCTATGCTTAGCACTCAGGGTCGTAGCAGTGAAGGTTCTTTAACGACGTGCCCACACCTGCCGCGATACAGGACCTCCGTTATAATGTCATATCCGAAAGACCCGTGATTCTCATTTCTAAATGTTGAGCGTTTGGCGAAGGAGCAATCGCTAACTACGTTAATGTCTTAGGATCGAGGGACCTCCGTGGCCAAGTGATTAGAGCATCGCGCTCAAAATTACAAGGCCTATCATCTCTAGTCGGCACGGGTTCGATTCTCTCTTGCCCTGATATATGTGAGTAAGTCTGCTAATTTATTTTCGGAATGTCTCTAGCCTCTTCCTTGGGTACATTAGTATCTGAGTTCTCTTTTCTACCAATAAAAACTTGATGCCACCAGATAACTGAAAATTTGTTAAATGTGACGGAAAAAACAAACATTCAATCAATCTTAGGATTGACGTGGCCATGGCACGAGCGGGGCTCGAACTCACGATCTCTCTGTTATGAAATGATATATTAACATTTATACGGTTTATATAATACGACATATGCAACATTAATATGGTATGACTAATTTGGACTTGTTCTAGAGTCAAATCCCTGGCGTTGCGAAAGTTTGGTCGTCCTTTTCTGTTTTCTCAAATTTTTATTTAGTTTTTATACCGTATCAGCAAAATTAGCAAACTTAGAGGAGTCTTTCAGTTGTTAAATGATGAGACCACAAAAATCGAGGCCCTGTGTCACAGCAAGTGTGGTACGAAAAAGATCCCTCCTTGCCCAAAGGCAGTAATTATAAGTGTCTAGCTTAGGCCTAAATTTTGCAGCTTTTCTGGCAATGTTGACGTCTCGATATGAATGAAAATTTCTCAAACGGGACGTTAAACAATACACTACCAACCGAGTGATCAAGACAATAACCACTATAATAAATTTGTCCCACTCTGGAATCAAAAACTTTACCTCTAGGATCATGAAATGTACAATTTTAATAAAGGACTAACTACTCATAATAAATAGCAATTTAGTTTTGATTTAGTATCAGCAGCATGGAAGAAGATATCAAATGTTTTGCATCTATACGTTATACATACCAAGTTTGGCCCCGTCCTGGAATCGGAACCTATACCCCAGGGATCATAAAATTTACACTGACTATGTAGTTAAATTTCCTTACAGATGCTCGGTTGTAGAGATTTTAGAAAATTAGTAAAAGGCCCCGGGGTTGCAGAACCCCTCAATTTTTCAATTTATGTCGCCTTTGTCCCAAAGATGCTTCATTCCAAATTTGAAAAAAAAATTGGCATGGTAATTATAAAGAAGAAATTAAAAAGTATTCAATTAACATTTAACTACTAACTATATTTTCCCCACCCTGATGCCAAAACCCCTATCCTGCGATCATGAAATTTACAATTTTAGTAAAGGACAGCTCATTGTAAATATCCATATAGTTTCAATTTTGTATCAATAGCATTTAAGATTATTATTTAAATGTTTTACACATAAACACTATATCTCAAATTTAGCGCCACCATGAAATCAGAATTTTACCCCATGGATCATGATTTTTTTTTTATTTATTTTTTTTTATATTTATTTATTTTTTTTTTTTTACAAATGTGCGATTGTATAGAATATATTTTTAAATGGTCAATTTTTGCCCTGTCCCCAGGGGTGCAGGACTCCTAAAATTCACAATTTATGTCCCCATTGTCCTAAAGATGCTTCATACCAAATATCGAGTTAATAATGTTTATTTATTAATGGACGACGACAGACGCTGACCAATCGCAATAAAATTCTTCAAATGTTTTATGGCATTTTCCCCTTATAGTTACAAAATTCAGGTAATCAGGGAATATACATATATCTAAAAGTTTTCTATGGTGTGGTTGCATGCGTTTTCGAGTGAATCACTGAATTCATCTGTCTTCAAAGTCCGAATATTTCTTCGGAAAAGGCTTACAGAATGATTTCGACTGCCAAACATTATGTTAAGATATCTGATATGAACAGCAATACATGGCATACACGCATAATACGAACAAACCTATATATGAGAAAGTCATCATCGGTGAAATTTAGTGTTCCATTAATCAGAAAGTAGGGAAATGCAAAATGCTCATCTCTCGAAGACACATCATCCAAGAAGTAAGATTCAGTCATGCCCAGCTGATCCCATATTTTCTCTTTGATTAATGTCTCAAACGATTTCCCGCCAAGCACTTCTGCAACATGGCCTGCTATCATGTACATAAAATTGTTGTAGCTCCACTTGTCTCGAAAATCCATCGTCTGTGGTAAAAATTTCAAACGGCTGGAATACGAAAATAATTGAATAAACTGTACATATACACTATTACCGTATTCAGGAAATTCCCGAACAGGAATAGATGCATCTTTGAATAAATGTTTGAATGACATTTATTAACACCTCAGTCAAATAAAGCAAATGTTAGATTATACAAGAGGCCCATAGGCCTAATCAGTTCTCTGAGTATTAGTTAAAAGTATCACTAGCCCCAAAGGCTATGAAATCTATAATGAAAAGATGAAGATAACGAACAGTAACCAATCTCATAACTCCTATAAAGAATTCAAAATTAAGAGTATGCCAAACATGGACCCCTGGACATACCATAGGTGGGATCAGGTGCCAAGGAGGAGTAAGCATCCCTTGTTGACCGGTCATACCCACTGTGAGCCCTATATCTTGATCAAGTAACTTAAGTAATCCGTGGTCAAAATCAGTGTGCAAAGAACGGCATAAATTAGTATGAAACAAGTCAAACAGCATTTTACATGAATCGAATGGCATGATCGCTATAACGATCATAAAATTTGCGGTTGATTGATTATATTTTGTTTAACGTTCCGCTCGAGAATTTTTCACTCATAAGGAGACGTCACCATTGCCAGTGAAAGTCAGTAAAATTAGGCATATGCTTAGGCCTTTGAGCAGGATCTTTATCGTGCCACACCTGCTGTGACACGGGATCTCGGTTTTAGCGGTCTCATCCGAAGGACCGCCCCGTTTAGTCGCCTCTTACGACAAGCAAAGGGTACTGAGGATCTATTCTAACCCGAATCCCTACGCGAACATTTGCAAAATGCTGATTCTAAACGAGAATGTTGAAACCCCTGTAACACCAACTTATTTGTCAGTAGCTTGCAATGGTTGTGCTAAAACGCGGAACGGAATTTAAGAATTGAATGATTAATATATCTTACATTACACCTAAATACGCTTCATTTTAATTAACGCAAGACTTTCAGGAATTCATTTGCAAGTAGTAAAACAAATTTATCTTAATATTCTGCACCATTGATTGGTTAAGTTCAGTTAAATGTTTGAGTAAGTTTACAACATGCTTTACAGTCTTGTAATTTCGGCATTGACATTAAGTGGTATTAGCGAGCAGCGAGGTTTATATGCCCCCACCCTATCGTAGCAATACGTCATTAACGCACTTGCATCATATTAACACATGACACAGTTTATGTGTGTATTTACAACGGAGACTGTGATACATATGTATAAAACAATGATAATTCATGATTTTGTGAAGTCAAAAAGTTAAACATGTTTTGCTTGATTTTTTACTTTTCAATTAACAGAGACTGAGTGACCGCAACACTCCAATACTAAATAAGTGATGACTTCTAACAGTTTATTTCTAATACAACTACTGTATCTTATTATTTAGATTAATAATAAGATTACCTTTTAATTCAATTCAAACATAAATTCTCTGTTAGTCTTTAGGCCATTTCATATATCATGAAATAAATCTGTTAATTGCTCTTACTAGAGTAATAAACTTCACCTTATTATAAATTGATTCTTTTTCAATCCGTTTCCCCTAGCTGTATCTCTTCAGGTTCAACACACATTCGCAGGATTCCGGTCCATGTACAAACTTTCACTTGACGTAATCAATCCAAAATGAAGCAAACCGGACTTGTTCGCGTTGATGTTTATGCGATACATATGTATATATAAGATACCAGGGGCAAAACAAAAATCTAATTCAAGGTAAGTTACCTTAAAATTATGAAGTTCGATTAACAGCAAATTCGGTTTTAAAAAGGCAAAGTTTTGGGAAATTGTTTGAGAAAATCATTTTATATTTTTCAATGTTGTTTTCGGAGGTGGAGGAGGGAGTGAAAACCTCTTATTCACTGGTTAGGTTTATAAAATCGTTTCCTATGGTGACAGCCTGAAAATTATTACTTCAAGTCTTTTTCAGTATGTTTCTTTTATTTATTTTTATATCACAATCGATGGGAAAGAATCAGAAAATGACAAAGCTGGGAAATGGGGGGAATGGAACCCACAATGCTTGCTTGATATTTTTCATAATAAGTTATAATGATTTTAAAATATATATCTATTAATTAGTATGAAGTATACGAAAAAGTGGACTCTGAGCATGACTGCCGTTCTTTCTGTAATTTCGGCTTCCCTTGTTCATAATAAGGCTTTTAATTTTACAAAAAGCAGACTTCCTCATTATATTATTGCATACGATATTTTCTGTGTTTCGTTCCGTTAGGCGTTTCAGCAACATCCCGGTTCCGTTCCGCGTTTTAGTAACACCCACTTGCAACTGACCTTAAGCAGAAGAAGCCCTTGCGTATCGAATCATGATTTTTTAATCTAAATTATAAACATTCAACAGCAGTATAAAACAAGATGTGTTATTAAAACACAAATGTCCATGAAAGTGTCCATACTGACTTAATATAATATATATTATATTAACACTATATGATTATTCTGGACCCGTCTTAGAGCTTGAATCCTAAAGTTACAAAATTCACAATCTCGGTACCTTCCTTACTGTTTTTCCTAAATATACATTTAATTTTTATACAAAATCAGCAAAGTTAAAGAAGTCTTTCGAACGATAAATACAATAATTACTATGATTATTTTGGCCCCACCTTGGAAAGAGTAAGGTTACGAACAGTACTCAGCCTAGGAGGAGTAAGCATCCCTTGTCGACCGGTCACACCCGCCGTGAGCCCTATATCTTGATCAAGTAAACGGAGTAATCCGCAGTAAGAATCAGTGTGCCAAGAACGGCCTAACAATTGGTATGAAACACGTCAGACAGCATTTGAGCTACTGGAAGGTTGTACTGACAAACTAGATCGTTATAACGACCATAGTATTTGCGAAGTGCTAACTTTAAACGAGACTATACAAACCCCTGTAACATCAACTTGTTTGTCAGTAGTCTGCCTCGATTTAAAAAATGATCATATGAAGAACAAGCTCTTGCGTATCGAATAAGTTGAGAGATATAAACACCATATGCAGGTGATAATGGAATCTTGCTACATAGATAAGGAAAGTTGACGATGTAGGAATTGTAATCATCCAGTTTGTCATAAAGTTGAGTTGTTAATTTGCCGATAACAGCTATTTTCAATAAAGTATCTAAGTACGAAGCAGATATGGAAGACTTTGTTATGTCTTTTATTACAACTAGATAAATCGATTCAAAATATACCATTGAACTTGATATAAAAGACGACACAGTCTTCCACATCTGCTTCGTACATAGATATTTTACTGAAAATAGATGCTGGTGGCAAACTAACGACTAAACTTTATGACAAACAGATGATTTCAATTTCTCCATCGTCAACTTCCCTTATCTAAATGGCAATATTCCATCATCACCTGCATATGGTGTTTATATATATCAACTGCTTCGATACGCAAGAGTTTGTTCTGTATATGATCATTTTTTAAATCGAGGCAGGTTACTGACAAAGAAGTTGATGTTACAGGGGTTTGTACAATCTCGTCTAAAGTCAATATTTCGCAAATTTTATGGTCGTTATAACGATCTAGTTTGCCAGTACAACTTTCCAGTAGGTCAAATGCTGTCTGACGTGCTTCATACCAATTGTTAGGCCGTTCTTCGCACACTGATTCTGACTACAGATTACTCCGTTTACCTGATCAAAATATAATGCTCACGGCGGGTGTGATTGGTTGACAGGGGAGCTTACTCCTCCTATGCACCTGAACCCACCTCTGGTATGTCCAGGGGTTCGTGTTTGCCCATCTCTCTGATTTGTATTTGTTATAGGAATTACGAGATTGAATACTGTTAGTTATCTTCACCTTTACATGAGAAGCACTGTGGACTTCAACAGGGTTAAGATTACACATTTCTTGTACCTGACAAAGGCGGTCCTGGTGATATTTTCTACCACTGTGAGCAGGCACAGATCCGGGTTCTGTAATCCTGTACGATGAGTTAGAATGTCCTTAATCGTCATTTCAGAAGTAACGACGTTTGTACTCATTTGAAAGTCTGACCCCAATATGTCTGCTACTTTAGAATCCCATCCTAGACTTTAAACAGGTAGAAATGAAACAAGATTTTAAAAGTAAGTTATACTGTTGTCATTACATGGAGTGTATGTGACAGATATTTTAAAAGAATCAAAATAACAATTATAGAGAAAGTGAACAAAATGTATACAAAGTTAAACAAGAGATTCGTGGGCTTTAACAGTCCCCTGAGCATGGGCGCAACGAATTCGTTTAGAACTGTACTATGGCAGGGTGCGAGTGTATCTTGTAAGCGTTTTCATTACAATTTTCTGGTCGCCAACAAACATTTGCCAGTGTCTTAGACGGTGGCCAAATAACATTCGTTCAAGATCATAGCAAGACGTGAAAATACTCGACAATTTACTACACGCGACTGGTGGACATGGATGTTTAAGACCATTCGTATGACATAAAAAGTAAACACATTATGCTGTCCGTTGCAAGAATTTCTTTTGTTTGAAAAAACATAATGGTATGAACTGCTGCGCTTCATGGCGACATTTTTCGTGAAGCGCGTCATGAAATGTATGTTGGCGTGAAATGTTGCAGTTGATGCTCTCAATGTGCTTTCAAAATGAGGTTTATTTCTTATAAATGTCTTTGCATTCTACTTTCATTTCTGTCGGAATTCCCAACCATTAAAATAAACGCACTATATTTACCAAAGATTAGCGTTAACGCTTCATGAAAAGTATGCCGTTGTAATATTCAATAGTGACCTCAATGAAGAAAAAAAACGACCCCATGGATTATTTTGTAACGGTAAAAGTTGACCCCGATCAAAATTACCGTTAAATGACCAAAAAAAACCCAGTCGTTGAAAAGTGGTCAACGTTAAATTTTGACCAGTAATTGGATCATTTTTTATCACTACATAAATGTTACATATATAATGTAAATGTCAAAAAAAAAACCTTTTGCATATTTGAGGTCTTTCTTCAATGTTGAAACATGACCCCCTACTACCTGGCCTAGATATGGAGTGCACAAAAACAATCTGTATACTTGAGACATTTTTTATGCTGAGATATGACCTCACCAACTGACCGAGATACGGACTACACAGATAACATTTTGTCCATATAGGGTCTTTATTCAATGTGGAAATATGACCTCCTTTATTAATTGACAGATATAGATCGCACAGAAACATTTTGTGCATATGGGGTTATTTTTTCTATGTTGAAATATGACCCCACCACTTGCAAAAATATTGACTGTACACAAAACCTTTTGTATATTGGGGGATTCTATCAATGTTGAAATATGATCTCTACTACCTGACTGAGATATTAATTGTAAAGAAATATTGTGTATATTTGTGGTCATTTTCAATGTTGAGATATGACCCCCACCACTTGTCCAAGATACGGACTGTATAGAAAACATTTTGTACATTTAGGTTCATTTTTAAATGTTGAAAGAACAACCAGAAATGATCTTTATGGGTCATTTTTAACAAGTGTCAAAATTTCACGCTTGGGAGGGTAAGTAATTAACGGTTTGGATCAATTTTCAACGTTGAAAATTAATCAAAAATGACCCCTGGGGTCGTTTTTCAACGGGTCACTATTTAATGTTACACAAGCGTGAAGTGCTGCAGTTCATACCCTCAATTGTTTTCAAAATGATTGATTGATTATATATTGTTTAACGTCCCGCTCGAGAATTTTTCACTCATATGGAGACGTCATTATTGCTGGTGAAGGGCTGCAGAATATAGGCCTATGCTCGGAGCTTATAGCCTTTGAGCAGGGAAGAATCCTTATCGTGAAACACCTGCTGTGACATGGGACCTCGGTTTTTTGCGGTCTCATCCGAAGGCCGCCCAATTTAGTCGCTTCTTACGACAAGGATCTATTCAAACTATGTTGCCCACGGTTATTTCAAAATGAAATTTATTTCTTATACATTATTTCTTATACATATATTTACATTTGTCGGAATTCCCGGTTGTTAAAATAAATGTACTATATTTATCAAGATTCATACTCAAAGTGTTTACAACATAACGAACCGGTCACGGTAGCTCAGTGGTTAGAGCGTTCGCTTCGTAACCGGGAAGTCGTGAATTCGAGCCCCCATCGTGCCATGGCCACATCAAACCTATATATATTAAATAGGTAGTGATTGCTCCTTCGCCAAATGCTCGGAGAATCACGGGTCTTTCGGATATGACATTAAAAACGGAGGCGCGGCAGGCGTTGGCACGTTATAGACCCCTCATTGCTACCACCCTGAGTACTAAGCATAGATCTAATTTGTGATACTTCACCTACAGCTTGTGATGTCTCAATATGAGTGAGAAATTCTCAACGAAACGTAAAACAAGCAAAACATAACATGAAGAAATGGCTATCATTACAATCTGTAAAAAAAAAAGCCCGTAAATATAGTGAAAAATACTTTAGTAATGCAGTTTTATAGCTACGATAATGTAGCCATCTCCAATTTCCTCCTTTTTTCTTTTTTGGCAACAACTCCTTAAGATCTCCATAATGGTGCATATGCAAGAGTAATTCATTCCCGCAACATAATTCTAAACATTTACTGGTTTTCTTTATGTAAACAAAAATGATATTACTACAACCTGCAACTTAACGATTTGTGAGACTCTATTCTACCGTTTTTAACAATGTTGATTAATTACAATTTATCGATTCATATTGTACTGATGCTGAACTTCCGGTTGTCAAGTTATTCGCATATGCTCCATATAAGGTAGTGTTTACATTAATGTCTCGTCGATACTGGAAAGATATCAAGTTAAAAAACGAACAGCATAGTGTAATTTTTTTCTGCCATAATATGATTTTCCTTTCTTTGTCGGAATGGCTCGAGTCCCTGTTAAACTACATTTTCAGTTTTTATTTTTTCCGTAGATCCACCTACGAGATCTTGCGATAAGAAGCATGGCGGGGCAGACGAAGAATTTTGCATGTTGAACACAGTGTTTCATGAAAAACACCTTTATTAGACATACCCAAGCGCAAAGTTGGTACTCTTTCTAGTGCAAACAACATTAGAAAGAAATTTACGGAGCTTATGAAAGGTAATTCATAAAACATATTTTGCACCATTACGAAGATCCTATGGAATTTTAGCCCTCTCCCGAAAAGTCAGAATAAAGAAATCGGAGAGGGCTACATTATTGCAATTAGTACTTATAGTCTAGCCGCGGCGTCAAGGGCTAGACTTCAGGCTTATAGTAATACCTTTCACCTTTTCTCCTGGATTCTGTAATTAAGATACCAAGAAGTGCTACTGTGAAAGCTTTCCCCGTGGAACCTATGTTTGATACAGTGAACTCGTCAAAGCTCACAGGCGGATCCAATCGAGCTTGGCCATAGCCCCTGTACAATACACTCCCATTTCTTACAAGCGAAATTCCCAATCCTGTCAAAAACCAATGAGAATGATTAAAGTTTATTTTTAATACAAGGGATACGGGTTTTGTTTTTGTACAGGCATTGAAAGTCTAGCAGTTTTAGCAATACAATATTTATTGTGATGTGATATTTATTTTACTATGCAATTTCGTAAGGGGTGCAAAGTTGAAAGGTCAAGCGAACAAGAGCTGTTTTCAAGAAATAAAATACATTGAAACATCAGGTGTTTAGAAATATAAATACTGAAAAATAACAGATTTTCTTATCATATCATGCATTATTAAAATGATTTATATACAGTATATGCAGAATAAACAGACAAAACTTTTGATGCCTGATGTACTGTTGCAAGACAGACATTGCGAGCCAGCAAATATACAGAGAAATTAGGACAATCTCAATTTTGTATTATGAAAATGAAATCAGGGGGAAATAATTTTAATTCAGATGGTTGCACCAGTACACAGGCTTTTACAATAAAATATATCAAGCATATGTTAGTATATAAAGTATCAAGCGCGAAAAAAAAACTATGAACATGTTAGATACTGTAGGAATGCACTGAAGGCGATCTAGACAACTAATTAACTAGACAACTGCAATTCATCCCGTCTTTTGACAATTTCATTAAAGTAGCTATTGATAGTTTGTCCTTTAAAGAAGCATACTGAATTTTCTTTCTTATTTATGTAAATACTTGAACTTATCCTTAAACATATCAAAAACTCAATATATTTTGAGGGATTGTAAGATCGATACTTCCGAAGGCTCCCAAGTCCAAAATAGCAAAAAATAACACAAATGTTTATACAAGTTTTATTGACACTAGAAATACTATTTGACATGTATAATTATATAACATCTTACAGAGCTAAAGACGTATTCAGTTAAACTCAAAATATTGCTGTTTTAAATCATAAACTGTAATTCACACACACACACAAACACACACACACACACACACATATATATATATGAAACTGGCGGCCCATACTATTATAGGAAATATCAGTATTCTTTATCAAGTGAAAGAACATCTTCGCTAGCCAAGAGTTTAGGTTCCGATCCGCTTCTCTATAACTCTTGGCAGCGGAAACACGATTTTCGAAGCCTTGAGTGGCGTTTCTAACGCTGGAGAAAACAAACACTGTTTGGATTACATCACGTTCAACCAATGAAAGGCGTGTTTGAACTACATGAAGACAAAGTCTAATTGTTTACACGATTCTTCGTCTTGCATATGGTCTAAAGCAATATGCTATCTGAATAGATACAGGGGACTTGCCCTGCATCCAATCATATGCAGGAAGCTTTGACAGGAAAATCGTATTTTATTGTATATGATATATACAAAAGGATCAGAAGCAAGTTCGTACAACTTACAAGTTCTTCTCCTCAAAATGTAATGATACACAATTGTCATTGAAAAATTGGTATATAGAGAATACAATTATGGTACATGTAGGTATATTCTGTAGATAGGCTGTACAATATGAGCATCAGCTGAATCTTTTAGTTTCATGAATATACGTCTGAACATAAGAAAAAATACAATTATTTAGTTCGGTAGATAAGGCAATATCACCCCAAAGCAGAAGATGTGTATCAATAATCATTTAATCTTAGCAATCCATCCATTAATGTATATCTAGCATTTGAACATTTATTACAAATAAAGAGAAAGTGATATGCGTCTTCACGCATACCACGAGAACATAAAGGAGAATCAACAATATTGCGTCTATATAGGTCAAAGTTTAAAGCACAGGTGTGTCTAAGTTTGATATGGATTGTACGAGAACGATATAAAAAATATACAGGTGGTCCGGAATTGATGATATTATTTGAGCTAACACTTTTACAAAATTGTTTGATTGAAATAGGTTGTCTTTATTCGATACTGAGAGAATTCCACTTTGATACATCAGCTGTTACAAATGACTTTTTTAAAATAAACTTTTTCTGCATTTTGGTATTGTATAGTTGTGTCCATTACGGAGATTGTTTGTGGACACATTGTTTATTTTGCTGGGTATTGTTTCTGTTAGATATACCGGAACCTCATTATTATGAACCTTCTACATGGTAACTAATTTAGCAGTTGATTGTCTGAAACACAGAGGTTCTAAACCAGTTCCTAAATACAGAGAATCTCTAGAGGTTGTTTTGTATTTATATACTGGGACCAACGTAAATCGCATGAAACAAAAATCCAAAAAGTTTGTGCTCTGGCAATGTTGAAAATATAATTTAGGAGGATCAATATTGTTATTCAATTAAAAATAACAGCTTTAGTTTTAGAGGGATTAAATTTTAACAACCATTTTTTGACCATTCATCTAGAACACGAAGGTCATGATTCAATTTAAATTCAGTTTCATTTAAATTCTTAGATGCGTGTTGAACTGAGTTATCATCAGCAAATAACCTACAAAAAGACATCATCATGTTTTCAGCAACATCGTCATTGATTGATTGTACATTGTTCTAAGTCCCGCTCCAGAATTTTTCACTCATATGGAGACGTCACCATTGCCGGTGAAGGGCTGCAAAATTTAGGCCCATGCTTGCGCTTATGGCCTTTGAGCAAGGAGGTATCTTTATCGTGCCACACCTCCTGTGACATGGGGCCTCAGTTTTTGAGGTCTCATCCGAAAGACCGTCCTATTTAATTGCCTCTTACAACAAGTACTGAAAATCTATTCTATCAACCCGGATCCCCACGGGGCAGCAACATCGTTAACATAGATTAAAAATAATAGAGGTCCAGGAGCCTTGGGGTACCCCTGTGTTTAAACTTGCACTTGAAGTCAATTGGTCTTGTACATAAGCTTTTGACTACGAAAAGAAAGATAATTAGTGAACCATTGAAAAATATTACCTCTGATCCCATAAATCTGTAGTTTAAATAGAAGACCGCTGTGCCAAACTCTATCAAATGCTTTAGATAGATCGCAGAAAACCATACAACAAAATTTCCCATCATCAATACATTTTACAATACTGTGATGTCTCCAATAAATGGAAAACTGTAGAATGAAGGGGTAAAAAATTTGAAAAAAATATATGTTGCAAGTTCTATTGGATATGCGTCATTGATACTTAATTTCCAATCAAATTCTTTTATTAATGTATTTAATTTATCGATATCGGCATTTTGGTATACCCAAACTTTCCGTTTATAAGCACGTTTTAAATTATATTTCATATAATAATAATAATAATAATAATAATATATAAACGAAAATGGTAAAAGAAGGAAATATTCATATTTAGTGATTGGTCATTCCAAAAATTATTTTGTTACACACGACTCTGACTCCACGCACAAGTACTCTGACGTTGATATTAAAAACGTGCTAGAGGTCGTCATTGACAATATTTTCCGAGTCTTTGGTGGTCAGGTCTTCCAACAGTGTTTTGGAATTTCCATGGGCACGAGTTGTATTCCTCTGTTTTTATATTTTTATGAAGCAGAATTCATTCAAAAGCTTCTGCATGAGAAGAAAAAAACCTCTTGATGTGGCTTTCAATTCGACATTTAGATACTCGTATGAATTATCAATACAAAACAGCAAAAATAAGTCATGAAAAAGTGAGCACAACAAAGTGAGTAAGAACACAAGTATGTTGTTTGGCTATTACATATTGCCATTATTGCAAAAGGTTTTGCATAAAAAATAAGAATTTGTGGTAGTAGCATAATATTGTTTGTTTGAATTTTAGAGTGCTTGATATTTGATTTGAATTTAGAATTATAGAGAAAAAATATATTTGGGTGTAATATTGATTTATGATGCTAACCAAGGGTTGTAAAGAAGCGGGGCGGATCATACACCCTTGGCTAGAGATGATTCTAATGAAATGTGGATCGAGAGAAGAATATACATAATTTATCAGATACAGTATTTGCCAATTTTTAAGCAGTTACATATTAGATGTTGATTCCATAGAATAAGTGGTTAGCCTCCCCCCTCCTCCCGGAAGATGTTGCCAATGTGGACTCATAAACATACCATTAAGATACATCATTAACCTGCACTTTACTGATACATTGTATTTTCAGCTTAATATATCCAGTGATATATATGAGCCAGGTGCGGATACAGCTTTTTTCACCAGGCTGAGAATCTGGGACCTATTCTAGAATGAAACATAGTAGACTATGCAAAATCTGCACCGAAAATTGATGCATAATGTGTTCAACGAAAATAAGGCATATTTGGGGCATTTAAGACAAAAAATTATAGTTCATGGATGTTAGCCGTTTATCAAAACATTCTTTCAGTTGGAAGTTCCAGTGGGGGGGGGGGGGGGGGGGGGGGTTCCAGACCCACCCCCAACCCTCTAGATCCACTTATAAACTGTGTGACTTGTCTCGTATTTTCAAAACTATTCTTTGTAATATGGTTGAATAGGACACTAAATACAATAAAAATTGATGTGAGCACATTTACAGAGGTAATGAGAGTTGATATTCTAACACGACAATATTCATATTTCGATCGGAGATTTTTAACGCGCCATATTGCTGTGACGTCATAAGTGACAACTCGACCGGGAAGGTATGTAATCCCCCGGCTGTCATGTAGGTGATAATCCAACCGCTTTAACACTTTGATCCAAGCATTTACTCAACAATTAATAAACTATGGTCTATTGTGCGGCATATGGCTGTACTAATATTCAAAAGAAGGGCTGCGGATTCAGCGGTGAGACAAGTTTAATGCAAAGAAAAACAGTCCGTTGTGTTCAACACAACTTGAGCTAGACCCGGATCCTGAGAAGTTGAAGGTGAATGGCTACGTAGGGGCGAAAATACATGTACGAAAACAAAGTGATACGAGTTCCAGATGTACATTTTAGCTCTCCGTTATCTCCGTTTATTTAAATTAGGGGGGATCTTCTGAATGATGCTAATTTTTAATGATTTAGAATGCATCAAAGTGCATGCCTTTGAAGCATAATTGTTCTCGCGCATTAAAATACGGGAAGAGAGTATTTAGGCGATCGGTAATCGTGTTTTTATGAAATATCACAACGGAACTATTTTTCATAAACTTCCATGCCCCATTTAACTTTATTTGTGGTCAAACTTACTAAAATCTCTAAAAATGTTATGCTTTTGAATGGAAAAAATAATCTGGGATGGCAGCCTGTTTTTCGAGAAAAAAAATGGCAGCGCCCTTTTCCATGTATTTTTACATTGCTATTTGGCGATTTTTTTTCTCGAGAAACTATCCTTGATTAAACTGATTCAATCGCTGAACTTCTACAAGGTAATCCAACAAAAAAAAATCATTCTAACCGATATTTACATAACATCGTTATGTGTCCTAAGAGGAAATTAGAATCCATTTTGTATACAATAGTCCTTTCGATTCATGTTTACTCTTCTACCAATTTAATATTTAGTTTTCTATTAAATTCGGGACATAAAACAATTTTCTCCATGGAGTTCTACATGTATGTTAGATCTGTTCTGCACAACTAGATACATTGGCTTATCATATTCTTGAATGTCTTATACTTTCATCAATGACTTACGGAGAACGGCTGTAGACATTTTATTCGCGAGGAAGAAGCAGAAAAATAAGTACCAAGCAAACACAATAAGTCACCAAACTTCGTTTGGGAGACTTCAAAATTGCGGATCCCGTGGGGATCCAGATTAGAATAGGTCCTCAGCACCCCTTGATTGTCCTTCGGATGAGACCGCAAAATCCGAGGCCCCGTGTCACAGCAGGTGTGGCACGATAAAGATCTCTCCAAGCTCAAAGACACTGAGCGCCGAACATAGGCCTAAATTTTGCAAGCCCTTCACCGGCCATAGTGACGTCTCCATAAGAGTGAAAAAGTGGGACGTTAAACAATGTAAAATTAATCAATCAAAATTGCGGCATCCTTCTCTCAAATATAGTGGCGAACATAACTCTATTATGAAGTCTTGTTAGGAAAATCAGAGGAAGAAAAGATTGATTGCATAGTGCGATTGCAAATTCTATGACGTAATTTACCAATACAACCTGTCTGGGTCAAATGCTGTCTAATATGTTTCATACGATTTGTTAGACCGATCTATACACACTGAGTTTGATTACGGATTACTATGTTTTACTGATCAAGATATAGGTCGACAGGGGATGCTTACTACTCGTAGGCAACTGATATCACATCTGGTATACCCAGGGGTACGTGATTGTCCTACTCTTAACTTTGTTAAACGTCCCTATCGAGAATACTTCCCTCATATGGAGAAGTCTTTTATTTTTTTTATTCCTTACAGTAGTTATGAGATTGATCACTGTTCGTTATCTTAACCTTTTCATCTAAAAAGAGAAAAAATTATAAGATAAAATTTGGAAATAAAAAAAAAATGAAATCCCTGTAGTTACAAAATAAATCTAATTAACATATCTAAAACAAAAACTTTAGAAACTGAAGCAGCAAACATTGCTATCCAAACTATTGGAAATAATTTCAAAAATACAACAGAAAGAAGATTGATTTCCACAGCAAATGGTGTAAATTCTGAACATGAAAAATGTTAGCAGTCAAAGATAGAGAAGTAAAAATAATTAAAGAATGCGTTAGATGAACGGAAAAAGAAAACCAAAAGCTTAAGATATGAAAATTTATTGTTAAATCGATAGCACAAACGTAAACAAATGTGAAAATTGCTAGAAAGTACCCAGATCATCGGGAAGAACACGCCGAATTGCAAAGAAAGAAATAATTGATTGGCCAGCAGTCACTAGAAACTGAGAATGAAGAATTATACAGTGAGCTTCAAAAGATTTAACAGGTCATTCCTGTTAAATAAACTTGTATTCCCAAGAAATGATTCAGAACGGTAAGATTATATAAGAGGCTTGGAGTTCCACGGGGACTAGGTGATGACTATTATTAAACACGTCTCTTCAGTAATTAATACTACATAAGACAATACAGCGCCTAATAGTATACCATCAAGACAGAAAGTTCGTGACATGGTTTGTTGATAACCAGTCCTTTAAACGAGAAAAATGACTAATTAATTAAATGGTCGTAAATCATAGATAATACAAACAAAGGAACTGTTACCGTAATGTAGGTGCGTGTACATCATTACGCACGATATATGGTAGGATATAGTTGTGTCCTTCATTCCATTCATCGTTTTTCTTATTCAACAAATGATAATTGGGGTTTTAATGTAAAAGGATAATACATAATAAAAATAATATGTCATGATAATGAACAAGAGGCCCACAGGCCTTATAGGGTCATCTAAGTGTCACTAGCCCCAGGGGCTCTAAAATCTAGAAAAAATCCTGTTTTGAACATTTCAACTTAATTCTAATATTCAGCAACATAATAAAAAAGTCCTGTTCAGAATATCTACGCTAATTCTAAATAGCAACAATTTAAAACAAGATGTGTACTTTTAAAATCCCTCGAAAGTTGAAAGTTAATACGATATGACTAATTCGGACCCATGGTGTATCCTTTTCTGCTTTATCCTAAATATGCATTTTGTTTTCATACCGTATCAGCAAACTTAAAGAAAGCATTCAAATGATAAAGAATCCCGTTGAGATCCGGGTTAGAATAGGTCCTCAGAACCACTTGCTTGTCGTAAGAGGCGACTAAATGGGGCGGTCCTTTGGATAAGACCGCAAAAACCGAGGTCCCGTGTCATAGCAGGTGTGCACGAGAAAGATCCCTCCCTGCTCAAAGGCCATAAGCGCCGAGCATAGGCCTAAATTTTGCAGGCTTTCACCGGTGACGTCTACGTATAATGAAAAATTCTTGAGCGGGACGTTAAACACTATTCAATAAATCAATAAAATGATAAAGACAATATTACTATGATAATTGTGGACCCACTCTGAAACCAAAACTCCTTACCCCTGGA
Organism: Ostrea denselamellosa; assembly: GCA_024699665.1. Classification (NCBI taxonomy): domain Eukaryota; kingdom Metazoa; phylum Mollusca; class Bivalvia; order Ostreida; family Ostreidae; genus Ostrea; species Ostrea denselamellosa. The sequence goes on from JAMZEH010000014.1 coordinate 17,035,611, forward strand.
ATCAAGAAATTTGCAATTTCGGTAAAGGACTACATACGCCTTCTAAAGATCTATTTAAGTGCAATTTAGTATCAACAGCATTAAAGATGTTACACATATACACGATATATACCGAGTTTGGCTCCGCGTTTTAGTCAGAATCTCTACCCCGGGGATCATGAAGTTTATAATTTTGGTAGAGCTCTTCCTGCACTGCATCACTACGCATTTAGGGTTTCTTTCAGATGTTCAGTTGTAGAGAAGATTTTTTAAAAATATTGATCAATGTTTGACAGTTTTTACCATGCCGATGAGACCGCAAAAACCGAGGACCCGTATCACAGCAGGTGTGGAACGAGAAAGATCCCTCCTTGCTCAAAGGTCATAAGCGCCGAGCATAAACCTAAATTTTGTAGCCCTTCACCGACAATGGTGACATCTCCATATGAGTGAGATTCTTGAGGGGGACGTTAAACAACATACGAGTATTCGTATGGGTATTGAACATGTGAATGTTGCAAGGGTTTTCATTTTCTTCAATTTTGAGAAAATTACAAGTTGTTGAACTTTGAGGAAATATTATATTAAATAATGAACATGGATTGTCAACAACTTGAAGATGTGCATAGTGCAAGGATTATTAATTTTCTTCGATGTTTAAAATATTTACAGGTTGTTGAATTTGGGAAAATGTTTTAGGTACAGAACTCTTGGTTTATCTATCTACCTCCTCAGTTTTTAAGCTAGGACCTTTCATTACGACGATGCAAAGAAAGTATCACAGCCCGATAATGGCTGACACCATCTGAAGCAAAGTTTTACAAATCATGACTGAAGAAAAACACCCTACATAAGCTTTTCACGGGCGTTTTATGTACCAATTTTGGTACTCTTTTTCTTATAGATGTGCGGAAGATGATTATTAAAAAATATTTAAATTCTAATTTTGATTTTGTCCCGAAAATTGTTGAGTGTGGCGGAACACAACAATCAATCACATTTCATTGTCCGAGAAATCCGTCAAACGTGGGGTTTTATGTTTCATACTAACATTATGGTCTACATATCCTTTTTTTAAATAATGTAAATGAAAACAAATATTGGTAGAAGAGAGAACCCAGATACCCGGAAAGAGAGCACCGACCTTCCGAAAGTAAACTGGCAAACTTTCTCATATATATATATCGGCGTGAGCTAGAATCGAATCGCGTCAACTGGAGGTAAGAGACCTTATGATCTTGAGCACGATGCTCTAACCATTCAGTGACGGAGGCCCTTAGAAGTGAAAGTCACGGGTCCTTTGAAATGACCTTATGAGAGGAGATCCCTTGTCACGGTAGGCGTTGGCACGATAACAAACCCTCACTGCTACGATCATAAACGCCATGTGTGACACTTCATCTAAAGCTTTTCACGTCTTAACAGGAGAAATATTCATAACTGAGGACTGTTGAAAATATTAGGTAATACCTTCCTGTACGTAGCGCAGCTATGCATATTGGTCGTTTATAAGGTACTACACACACGAAACAAATCATCTTCTTTCCACCTTTTAATCCATAGACGTGTACAATCCTTAATTAACCTATGGTTCGTAACCGGGAGGTCGTGAGTTCGAGCCCCGCTCGTGCCATGGCCGCGTCAAACCTAAGACGAAAAATAGGTAGTGATTGCTCCTTCGCCAAACGCTCGGCATTAAGAAGTGAGAATCACGGGTCTTTCGGATATGACCTTAAAAACAGAGGTCCAGTGTCACGGTAGGCGTTGGCACGTTAAAGAACCCTCACTGCTACGGCCCTGAGCGCTAAGCATAGGTCTAAATTTGTGGTACTTCACCTCGGCTGGTGACGTCTCAATATGAGTGAAAAATTCTCGGCGGGACGTAAAACAAACAAATAAACAAACAAAAAATTAACCTATGGGTAATTTTTTTTCTAGCACCCGACCTGTCGGTAACAGCGAGAGGCTTCCGGAACCCTCTTTATTATTCAAATATACTTTATGACGGCGTGCAGAGTTCAGAAATACTTGCCTAAAAATACACAAATTTTAATGATTATTGATTTCTGTCCGTCGCTTTCTTAACTGGTATTACGCTTTGAAGAACAAAATCATGAATCACAGCAGATGTGGCACGATAAAGATCCCTCCCTGCTCAAAGGCCATAAGCGCCGATCATAGGTCTAAATTTTACAGTCCTTCACCGGCAATAGGGGGAAAAATTCTCAAGCGGGACGTTTAACAATATACAATCTATCATTCATGCAGACCATAGCAATTATGAACGAGGCAAATTTAAAGCATTGTATTCTTACGTATTTGTCATTTTTCATCTTCTCTATCTGAAAACATAACCCGGGTTGCTGTCCTATATTTTGTGACCCTCCACTTACCTGGAATATGTTTACATTTTCTCACGGCTTGAACTGTATCGTCAATAATCCGAATCTCTTCCTCTGTAAATCGTTGACAATATATCAATGTAATTTGAATGTAGATCACAAACACTGTCCAGTATGACATTTTCAGTCTGCAGGTACAATTCACCAAAGTCTGACTGTTGTGTAACGATCCTTAATTGAAATCCAGATGCCTGCGTTTCAATGAGATAAAGCCTGTGTATTATATGTCCACTATATATCACTTCACAAAACATTTAAAATAAACACTTTTCAACTAAACACATGAGGGTAAGAATAACAACCTTATGAATATTTTACGATCTTCTATTATTTGGTTAAGGAATGTGGATCACCTCTGATAACATGTTTGAAGTGCGTCGTCAGTGCTTGCTAGGCATTTCTCAAGTGTCTAACACAAGTCCCTCTGTCTTTCCCCCGCTTTCATACTGTAAAATGTGCAGGGGAAAGTCAGAGTGGCGGTCGTATTGAAAAGTGAGAATTCAGCGACATCAGCTGATGCTACTACTATGCCTACCGTTTACAGCTTTATTTCGCAGATCTAGCTTCACAAACGCCAGGATTCATTTCATGAAACTGAACATTCAGATACATTGAATAAATTTTACTGATTTATTAATACTATATGGATTCGATATATTCCAGTGAACTCTTATCTAAATGACAGATATCAGTCTTCCATATCTGCTTCATATTTGATGTTTTATTGAACATGAAGTTAACTACAACTTTAAAAGTCAACTTTATGACAAATGCGATTACTTTAGCTTCATTATCAACTTCCTATTCCGGTCGTGATAGCTCAGTGGTAAAGCGTTTGCTTCGTAACCGGGAGGTCCCGCTCATGCCAAGACCGCGTTCAACCTAAGACATGATAGCTCCTTCGCCAAACGCTTGACAATCATAAGTACATGGGATATGACCTTAAAAAAACCAACTACATGCCTGAACCCGCGTCACGTCACCGGCATTAACACTACCTATTGTTCAGCATCATCTTCAGATGAAAGCATTTCAGATACAATCAATTAGCAATATGAATATTGATCATTCATACATTTTAGATATTTTAAATCAGCACCATTTTCTAACTATACAAGGTAAAATAATTGAGTTCTGCTGGATTCCAAGTCATATCCATGACAACACCAAGGCGGACAAAGATGCACTTAAATATGATATTGTACACTTTCAAATTCCCTATACTTATTAAAATATTTCATAAAATTATATGTAAATTCTCTCTGGCAAATCTTTTGGGATTTCTGTAACATCACACTGAAACGCGCGGAGGGAGTGGAGCGGCTTCTATACTTTGTGTCACCATTGGTCACGCAGGTAAAAAGAGGTGCCGTGTTGGTACATTGAAGAACTCTCGCTGCTACGACTCTGAGCGCTAAACTTACTAGAATTCAAAACATTACTTTGTAAAGTGCCACCTTGATTCAGTACTCTGAAGTTGATACAACAAAACATGCTGGAATTCAATATCGACAATATATTCGTAGTATTTGGTGATCAGGTTTTCCAACAGTATAATGGCATCCCCATGGGTACAAATTGTGCTACTTTATTAGCTTCTACATAAGAAGAAAAATATCTTGCCGTAGCCTTCAACTCTACATTTATTCGGTGGGGATCCGGGTTAGAAAAGGTCCTCAATATCCTTTGCTTGTCGTAAAAGGCGACTAAATGGGGCGGTCCCCGTGTCACAGCAGGTGTGGCACGTTAAAGATCTCTTCCTGTTCAAAGGCCATAAGCGCCGAACATAGACCTGAATTTTGCAGCCCTTTATCAGCAATGGGAACGTCTCCATATGATCGAAAATTTCTTTAACGGGACGTTAAACAATATACAATAAATCAATCAACTTGACATTTGGAGATATCGACGGTGTTTTGTCTGTTGACGATGATCATTTTCATTTGTGTGTCAATACGGTGTGTCCCAGTGGGCTCAAATTAAAAGACACCACAGAGTCTTCCACATCTGCTTTATGCGTGAATGTTTCGTGAAAAATTCTCAACGGGACTTACATAAACAATGAACCATATAACGCGGTGAAGAATAGAAAACAGCGCCGTCGTCATCGACAGCGTGCTACAGACTGTTGTTTGGTGGGCAGGAAAAACCCATTTCAATTCATGACGAAGGCTGATATCTTTCAGCGATTTCGACCGTATTCGATAATGTATATCGGCAGACTTCTGCCTTCTTGAAACGTGATACTCTCAGGTCTTGTGCCGTTACCCCGTTTTGCAAGTCCTTTAAACACTTAAATTTCTAGAAACCAAGTTTCCCCATTTTCAGCAAAGGCTCGTAGAACCATAAATATAAGTAAACGTAAATCTTGGAAAAAAATTGTTTCAAGTCTAAATTTGCATACTCCTATAAAAAAAGTTTGGAATGCGATAAGGAAAATAAAAGGAAATGGCTCCGGTAAAAAATATCAACGTCTGAAGGTAGGAAATCAAATAATCACAGGTAAGAAATGTATATCTAACAATATAGCGAATACTCATCAAAAGAGAACATGAGCCCAAATTTGATCTCAAACAAGAATACAAAAGAACGGAAAACTTTAAATTTTACATCTGAAAACAATGAATGTTATAATGAACCGTTTCCTTATGATGAATTGATAATATCTCTAGAAAAGTCTCATGACACAACTGTAGGTCCGGACCATATCCATTAATCATAAAACACCTTCCTAAATCTTCCAAAGAATGTATTCTGCAAATCTTTAACATGATATGGGAAAGTGGTAACTTCCCATCTTCGTGGTCGCAGGCAACAATTATTCTTACTCCAAAACATAGAAAGGATCACTTAGATCCAAATAATGATCGACCTTAACAAGCTGCGTATGTAAAACTATGGGACGGATGATCAACGAACGCTTGGTATTGTTTCTTGAGACTAGTAACATTTTAACTGATATACAATGTGGCTTCAGGAAAAATCGAAGCACAGTCGACCAGTTAGTAAGACTTGAAATCTATATTCGAGAGGCCTTTGTCAACAAAGAACACGTCGTCTCTATATTTTTTATTTAGAAAAGGCATATCATACCACATGGAAATACGGTATCTTAAAAGATCTTCATGATATAGGTCTTCAAGGGCATTTACTTCATTAAGAAATTTTTAAGTAATAGGCTTTTCAATGTTCGCTTAGGATCTACATTTTCAGACAATTTAGAATAAGAAATGGGCGTGCCACAAGGAAGTATTTTATCATTGACATTATTTAGTATAAAATAAACAGTCTCGCTGATGTACTTAAAAACGACTTTTATTGAAGTCTATATATCGATGACTTTGTTCTGTTATCAATAAAAAAAAGTATGAATTCCATCGAGCGTAAGTTACAGTTATGTCTAAACAAAATCCAAAACTGGTCTGATGTAAATGGTTTTAAATTCTCCAGAACTAAATCGGTGTGCATGCATTACTGTCTAAACAGAAACACCACGATGATCCGCAGATGTAATTAGATGGTACTCTAATTAAAGTTATAAAAGAGATTAAGTTCTTAGTTGTCATTTCTGATAATAATTCCACACATAGCAATACTTAAGGAGAAATGTACAAATGCCCTTGATATAATAAAAGTTGTTGCAAACACAAAATGGGGAGCAGATAAGAATACTCTTCTACATCTGTATCTCTCTCTTATCCGGTCTAAACTAGACTACCACTGTATAGTATATGGAGCGGGAAGAACACCATACATTAAAGCCCTTGATGCAATCCACCATCAAGGACTTCGACTGTGCACAGGAGTTTTCGAACCTCTCCTGTGGATAGTTTGTATGTTGAGGCATACAATCCACTTGTAGATCTACGTAGAATAAAACTTATCTTACAATACACTGTTAAATTAAAATCTAATACAGACAATCCTGCATTTAACTGTGTTATCCATCCACATTTTGAAAATTTATATGACAAAAATAAGACGTGTATAAAATCAATTGGTCTGCGATTCAAAAAACATTTACATGATTCTAACTTGCCTTTCGACATCATAAAATCCTTATCACATTCAGCCTGATTGATTGTTGCTTTCCGCCACACTCAACAATTTTTCAGTTATCTGGTGGCGTCCAGTTTTTATTGGTGGAGGAGAGAACCCAGAAACAAAATAACTGGGAAGAGACCACCGACCTGGCAAACTTTCTCACATATATCGGCGCGAGCGAAATTCGAACCCGTGCCCACTAGAGGTGAGAGGCCTTGTGATTTTGAGCGCGATGCTCTAACCACTCGACCACGGAGGCCCGTCACGTTCAGAAATACCACCATGGAAATTACTAAAACCCAAAATTGACACTTCACTTTCTGAATATAAAAATCTGAAACAAATTCCGCTATTTTCAAACAAAAGTTATGCGAAATAAAACAGTCTAAATATTCTACAATTGATGTCTATACAGATGGTTCAAAAGACCAAAATAAAGTCGCTGTTGCTACAGTAATCACTAACAACGTTTTCTCGGCATAACTACCATATGAAGCAACAATTTATACCGTCGAAGCAAAAGCTACCCAACTTGCGTTAGAGTGCCTTAAAATTTCTAATGACAAATACTTCACTATATTCTCAGATCCCTATCTTGTTTACAGTCTATAAGCAACATGAATATTAATCATCCATACATTTTAGACATCTTAAACCAGTACTATCCTCTAACTAAACAAAATAAAATAGTTGAGTTCTGCTCGGGATTCCTAGTCATATTGGTATCCATGGTAACGACAAAGAGGCAAATAATGCACTACAAAATTATATTGTACATTTTAAAATTCCTTACACTGGTTTAAAATATGTCATAAAACTATATGTAAATGATCTTTGGCAAATATATTGGGATTTCTGTGACAGAAGTAAACTTTATTCTATTCAACAGAAAGTAAACAAATCGTGTAACATCGTCATGAAACGCCAGGACGAAGTTATTATTTCAAGAATACACAACGGGCATTCAGAATTGACACATTTTTATTTATTAAACAGAGAACTTCAACCTGAATGTATCTCTCACACGAAATAGACTTTCTTATAATGTGCAATCAATGCATGAACTTTTTACAAATATTGACAATCATATTATAAAATATTTACAAGAATGCGACGTTTACAGAAAAATTTGATACTTCATAATATAACTTATTCATATATACAAAATTATATGTATATTTACCTGGTTACGTATTTTTAACTTTTAAGTCCGTCGGATGGGATGTTAAAGGGTGTCCCGTGTCAAGGATTGCAACTCCCTTGTCAAGTAAAAGATCGTTTCCTTGGTTTTCGAAAAAGAGTAGGCTCACTGGGGCTGTTAGGGAAACTTCACCTGAAGTGGAGATCCCGTGTCGCGGCAGGCGCTGGCACGTTAAAGAACCCTCACTGCTACGGCCCTGAGCGCTAAGCATAGGTCTAAATTTGTGGTACTTCACCTACAGCTGGTGACGTCTCAATATGAGTGAAAAATTCTCGATGGAACGTAAAACAAACAAACACAACCAAACATATTTAAGTTGCTTAACCGCTGTAAAATGTCTGAAATATTGCCAAATCGGCGTAAACCCCCAATCAATCAATCCACATTTTCTATATGTTGGGCTGCGAAAAATGTATGCCAAAGTTTGTACCATATATCAGCAAGGTTTATTTAAATGCCCACAGGACCCGAAATTAACGAAATGGAAGGTAGATTTTATGGTTAGTTTGTTTGACAATGCTCGGCGCTTATGGCCTTCGAGCAGGGAGGGATCTTTATCGTGCCACACCTGCTGTGACACGGGATCTCGGTTTTTGCGATCTCATTTGAAGGACCGTCCCATTTGGTCGCCTCCTACGACAAGCAAGGAATACTGAGGACCTATTCTAACCCGGATCCCCACGGGGCTTGAGAATAATAAAATTCTAATTATTTTGTACAACTTCATATATTACATGTATAATAATGTTAACAGGGGTTCCTCCGCCTCCTTCTAGGCACTTAATCCCACCTCTGGTATATCCAGGGGTCCTGTTTTACCTTACTCTTAATTTTGTATTCTTTACGTGATTTATGAGGTTGATCCGTGTTCCTTATCTCCACTTTTCATCTAACTAGAGATATGTCCATAGGGCATGAATGCCCTGCCCAATGTGACATTTGTAATGCAATATGAAGAAAACATGGATTTATCGGTATTTTCTCATGGCTCGATATTCTACCCCCATTCACAATGGAAAATAGGTTGAATTGGTGTATTTATGGACAAATTAAAATTCTGAAATTTGTTGGGTTTTTTTTTTCCTTTTTAGAAAATTATGCAGATTAAGGATGACCATAGGGGGCGATTAAGAGGGAAATGATTTCCTTGATATAAAAGACAAAAACAAAAACAAATTTATAGCTTTTCAATGAAGAAAGAAAGTTTTTATTCATCTTATCAATGAATTAGAAGAGAAATGTAGTGCTTTCCCATTAGGAACTTCCTTTTATTGTGTTAGTACCAGTGTTTAAAAACACAGTGAACGTAGTTAGGTGTGGTAAATCAGAGTCATGCCACAAGTATATAAATAAAGAGAACCTCTGAAACACTATTCTCTACTGGTATTTATTTTAAAAGGTTTAATTGTCAAATCTGAGTTTTTAACAAGTCATATCACACATTTAAAATAAAACCCTTTCACTCTCCCTTATTATTATTCAATCTAATGCATTATTTTTATGGCAAAGCGACGTGTCCTTAATAAAAGATGTCACCCTTCTTATCTGTTTCCAACCTTCATAACCATTTGAAGATGTGCATATCATCGGGACGTGAGAATTCATTTATTTTTAGTATACGATGTAATGGATCTAAGAGAGAAAGAGCTTGTAAAATAACTTAGAATGTCACTCTTACAACGGCCATTGCTTAACCTTGAGTCCTCTTGATGCATTGCTTTGTTACCGCTTAGAGATGTGCATAGCGTCAGTAATAAAGATCCTAAATTATGCTAAAGTTACAGTGGGTCTAAGGTTTGAAAAACATAAACAGTTACTTTGGTTCACTTTTCAATATGCGGAGCAGGGGAGATATTTGGTTTTGGTAAATACAAACTCTAGATCTTTAACATTTTATTGATTTTTTTCAATTTAATCACTCTTGAAATTTCATGTCAATGCCCAAGATACCAAAAATTTAAGTAATGATATTCAGTAAATTATGTAATACAGTAAGTACTTCACTTCAGGTGGATTTTATAGACTGGAAGAAAAACTTTACAATAAAACATCTGGACAAAAAATATTGTGGGGGGGATTTTGAGAACTCTCTGTATATATATATATATATATATATATATATATATATATATATGTATATGAAAAGAAGGATTTAAGTAAGGTAAGTTATTGCTAATACCTTTTTCATAAAACACACTTGCTATTTGTTTTATAATGTTCAGCATTAAACTAGATTACACACATAGCTGTATAAAAATTGATAAATTAATAACCCGAATTATTGTAGGAGTCTACTTTTGTTATCCAATCAAGCAATCTTCACTGTTATAGCATATATACTGCAGTGCAAATTTGATGTGGGGCATCAATGAAAGGGTTCTTCATGGCCGTATCATCTATCTAAAGGAAAATATCTTACTTTCATTGTATGACCAACTTGCACTGAAATCATAAATTGAGTAGTACTCGATTATTATATGTTGATTGATTGATTATTTATTGTTTTCCGCCACATTCACATTTTTACGGTTATCTGGTGGCGTCCAGATTTTGTTGGTGGGGGAGAGAGCCCAGATACAATGTACCTTTCTCCAAAATTGACTCGGAGTTTCATCAATACTCGATGTAACCTCCGTTTGCTCTCGGAACAACCTGGCATCGGTGTTGCATACTCATTATGATTCACAATGTTCTGCTATGGAAGATTGTGGTCTCCACCGACCTTCCGAAAGTGAACTGGCAAACTTTCTCACACATATCGGCACGAGTGAGAATCGAACCCGTGCCGTCTAGAGGTGAGAGGCCTTGTGATTTTGAGCGCGATGCTCTAACCACTCGACCACGGAGGCCCCCTGATTATTATATGTTAAACCACTATACTTACAACTACTACTAATGGCAATAACAGTAGACTATGTATTACATTTATTTGATTTCAGATGGTGTGCATGTTGAAGGTAAATTTGAGTATTAGCTATGCAATACAAAATGGAAAGGTTATACTTTGTCTTTTGAATGTCAAAGTATAAAAAAGGTCTTAATGCTAGACAGCTCAGTTGGTAGAGCACTAGATTGGTTGGGTTAAATATACTGACAAAATAAGTTCACGGATTATTTCATTGATTAAAAGTAAACTTTTGTACGTACATGGCAGAATATATGAAACAAAAATGCTGACATCACTTTTCATAAATATTTAATCAGAAATGTCGATTTCATTTATTGACTTTTCGAGGTCAAAGTTCAAAAAACAACATGTGATGAAATGACGTGAATCTGGCATGAAAGACAACTTCATAGAACATGTCCAAAATTGACTCGGAGTTTCATCAATACTCGATGTAACCTCCGTTTGCTCTCGGAACAACCTGGCATCGGTGTTGCATACTCATTATGATTCACAATGTTCTGCTATGGAAGATTGTTCCATCCCTCTCTCGGCGCTTTTCAAGGCCATCCAAAATCTGTGCTTGGTTTGGACGATGTAAAAGTTGATGCTGAAGTTGAACATATGCCCGATAGGATTCAGGGCCGGTGAAACAACAGGCCACTACATACGCTCGATAGTTTCCCTCTGCTGATACTCCTGAACCACATAAGCCCAATGGAGACGGGTGTTATCGTCCATCAGAATAGAATTTGGCCCGATTGCACCTACAAACATCCTGACGACTGGGTGAAGAATTACATCACTGTATCGGAGAGCAGTTAATACGCCGTTCCTAATGGCTACCATGCCCCCATGCCAGTGCGACCCACCAGAGAGATTCCACCCCACCTGTGAGGTAACGTAGGTCATACTCAAAGTTCAAAGTCACAAGCTCAAAACATTTGGTACTAAAAGGAATAGTCTAGTGATGAGGAATACACATTAAGATATGATGTTACATTCGTTTGTACAGTCTCGTCTAAAGTCAGCATTTCGCAATTTTATGGTCGTTATAACGATCTAGTTTGCCAGTACAACTTACCATTAAGTCAAATGTTGTCTGATGTGTTTCATACCAATTGTTAGGCCGTTCTTGGTACACTGATTCTGACTACGGATTGCTCCGTTTACCTGACCGTAATGTAGGGCTCACGGCGGATATGACCGGTCGATAGGGGATGCTTACTCCTCCTATGCACCTGATCCCACCTCTGGTATGACCAGGGGTCCATGTTTGCCCATCTCTCTGATTTGCATTTTCTGTAGGATTTACGAGATTGAATAATGTTAGCTATCTTGGTGTAGGTGAAGTATCACAAGTTTAGATCTATGCCGTAGCAGTGAGGGTACTTTAACGTGGCAACGCATGCCGCGACACGGGACCTCCGTATTAAAGGTCATATCCGAAAGATCCGTGATTCGCACTTCCAAATGCCGAGCGTTTGGCGAAGGAGCAATCACTACCTAATTTTACGTCATAAGTTTAACGGGGCTCGAACTCACGACCTCCCAGTTGCCAAGCGAACGCTCTAACCACTAAGCTACAACAAAGGACAGGGTATAACAAGACAAGGTTAAATAGATAACCCTAATGGGATTTGAACCCACAGATTCTAGTACAAGACTGATAGAAACACATGTATATTTTTTTGAGAATATTACCTATGCTGTATACATTAACTTTTATCCTGATTTTCCAAATGAGTAAACCTTTTATTTCTCTGATTAAAAAAAATATGTTTTACTATGTATATGTATCCAAGTCACAGTATTTCATTGATCCTGGAAATATAAAACACGAACTCAATAAACTCATTAAACTTGAAATATGGTTAATTGTATGTATTAGTGTACCGGATATGATTTCAACAGAAAAAAAAAATAAAATTAAAAATCATTAGGTTGTGATATTGATATCTTTACCGCAAAGGAAGACAGTCTCATCCGAAAATGTGCCCTTAAAAGGGGGTCACTGTATGATGGAACAGTCTCCTCCACAAACCCTCCCTGTCCTCAATGCTTCGACAGGAATTCACAAGCTGAACTAACGTAATCATACAGTTTTGATGTCGCTGTGGTGCCTTTAAGCTAATTCAATGATCGCTGTAAACTTGCAAGACAGAACTTATATAAATTACTTTCTAGAAATAAATGCAATAAAACACCATGCCAAACAAGAATTTTTAATTAGAATCATCAGGAATTTGATACATTTCAGTTCGTTCATAATGACTCGCAGGGGCCTCCCTGGCCGAGTGGTTAGAGCATCACACTCAAAATCACAAGGCCTTTCACCTCTAGTCAGCGCGGATTTGATTCTCGCTCGCGCTGGTGACGTCTCAATATGAGTGAAAAATTCTCGACGGGACGTAAAACAAGCAAACAAACAAACAAAAAACTTTCGGAAGGTCGGTGTCTCTTCCCTGGCAAACTGTATCTGGGTTCTCTCCTCCACTAATAAAAAAAACTGGACGCCACCAGATAACTGAAAAATTGTTGAGTGTGGCGGAAAACAACAATCAATCAAGAATTTTATATGAGGTATCTAAGTCAGTATACACTACAGAGACATATAGTGTTTACTAAATTGTCTTTTTTCCGAATACATTTCACACAAATAAAAAGTTTACTATTTCTGGGGCTCAATTTTCATGAATAGTTAAGATTTTCCAGTTTCGTTGGAATGTACTTTCGTGGATATGATTTTTGTACATTATAAAATCAAATAGATGGTGTATTTCATAGTGGTTTGAATTTAACGTGGGGTACTGGGGTACCCACAAAATTCAGAAAACATGAAGCCCCACAAAATCCAATGACTCCGCAGCATTCTGTAAAATCTTTGATTTTCACTTAGTATAGCATAAATGTACATCTATTGATTGATTCTGTTATTTAACTTCCCGCTCGAGCATTTTTAACTCATATGGAGACGTCTGAAATGTACATCTATCTTTGAATGCAATAATCTAGCAATTAATAATTAAAAACCTACATGCCAACTATTTTTTAGCGTCCTCCCCCTCAATTTTTACATGCGAATCCCCCATTTAGACTTCCCGTTCCGCATTCGGCGTTTACGCAGATCATTCGTCTTTCCGGCTTATTTAGACGCTTGTAAATTGAATGTTTATCTCTGATTTATGATTGCTTGATTGTATATTGTTTAACATACCGCTTGAGAATTTTTTCCCTCATATGAAGACGTCACCATTGGCGGTGAAGAGATGCAAAATTTAGGCCTACGCTAGACTCTTACGCCCATTGAGGAGGGGGATCTTTATCGTGCCACACCTGTTTTGACACGGGGTCTCGAAATTTGCAGTCTCATCCGAAGGACCGTCCCATTTAGTCGCTTTTTACGACAAGTAAGAGACACTGAGGATCACCCATCACTTTATGCTTCAAGAAAAAAATATGACGGGTTTCAAGTAAGGTCTTACTTGGAATCTGGCACATCATTCTGTAACGTAAGATAATCCTCAATGGCATCGTTTTCATGCTCAATTCCTCAATGGACAGTAACTGGAAGTGTTGTATACGGAAATATGATATTTTTTTATAGAAAAAAAATTATTCCTGCCAAAGCACCTATAGTTTTACAACAGTCTAATGTAGATCTATGGATTATCAGCTTTTTTACATCTCCAAGTTGGAGCCTTTAATAATTTGGTCCATTAAACTGGAGCTTACTCCAGAGTTAAGGACTGCACCAAACTTGGAAGTTGTAATGCGACCTTTGTGGAGATCTTTCCATATCTGGCACAGCCGTTTCCCGCTTGTCCTCTCCTCGAAGTATTGGCTTAGGCTAAACTCAATTGAGGGCATAGTACTGCATAAGTTGATGATCCGCAATTGCAATTAGATGGTACTCCTCCAGTTAAGGTTGTTAAATTCTTTGGTGTCATTTTTGATAATAAATTTCTTTTAATCCTCACATTGCAATGCCCGAAGAGAAATATACAAAAGCTCTTAATATAATTGAGGTTGTTGCAAAATTAAAATGGGGAGCAGATAAAAATACTCGTCTACGTCTGTATAGCTCTCTAATCCGGTCAAAACTAGACTACGGCTGTATGGTATATGGAGCGGCAAAAACATTGTAAATTGACTATATCAATTGTTAGGCTGTTCTTGGCACACTGATTCTGACTACGGATTGCTCCGTTTACCTGACCGTAATGTAGGGCTCACGGCGGATATGACTGGTCGATAGGGGATGTTTACTCCTCCTGGGCACCTGATCCCACCTCTGGTATGACAAGGGATTCGTGTTTGCCCATCTCTCTGTTTGTGTTTTCTATAGGAATTACGTGATTGAATACTTTAAGTTATCTTAGCCTTTTCATATTAAAGCTCTCAATGCTATCTACTATCAAGGACTTCGACTGTGCACAAGAGCTTTACGAACCTCTCCTGTAGATAGTTTGTAACTTAAGGCAAGCGAACCACCTCTCGATCTATGTTGAATAAAAGTTACCATACAATACATTGTTAAATTGATAACTAATACTGGATTTAATTGCATTTTCCATCCGCAGTTTGAAGATTTGTATGACAAAACAGGAGATGTATCAAAACAATTGGTCTGCGAGTTAAATAACTGTATACATAAATCTAACTTGCCTTTAGATTCTAAAACCATCAAGACATTCTGAAATACCGCCATGGAAAATGTTAACACCCCAAGCAGACATATCACTTTCTGAATACAATAAATCTGAAACTCCGTAGTTTTAAAGCACAAAGTATCCGAAATAAAACATTCCAAACATTCTACAATTGATATTTATATAGATGGTTCAAAAGACCAAAATAAAGTCGCTGCTGCTGCAGTAATCACAAATGACGTTTTCTCTACATACAGTCAAACCCGTATTAAGAGACCGTCCAACGGATAATAGAAAAAAGGTCACATATGACAAGTGGTCTCTTAATACAGGTTGCCTATTTTCTACTGTAAAGGTATTTAGCAAATAATATACAGAAATAATTTGTACAATAGAGATCTGTACACTTATTTGAAATTCGTTATTAAGAATATAAAGTATTGTTTTAACAATTCTAAAATAAAATAAACAATAGCTAAACATCTGAAATACAATGTGTTGTCTTATGATTTCTTACATTTTGTTGTAAAGATCATTTCCGTGCACTTGCAACTAAAAAAACTGTCTTGCTTTTCTGGTCGTAAAAGAAAGTAAGTGAAGAAATGTTGCTTCTCCTTTTGTACAATAATGCTGGAAATCTTTTATTCAATTTGAAAGACATTAAATAAATCACAGTATCCATTATGCACAGCAAATCTTTTTACGTTTTGACTCGGATGTATCAAATATTTGGGATATGTCGAAGCGAGCCGCTAGTCCCGGTCATGTCTACACTCTGAAACTTTGGATATCTCGTACAGAAAAATCGCGAATACTCCAGTTATATAAGTATCCCCGCCAGTATTAACATGATTTATATTGCAATCACTCTGTTAAACAAAACCAGGTGCTAGATTTCTACATCCGAGTCCGTCGCAATTCACATCTTTGAAAAACACGCTCTTATTTCACTGAACTTTGATTTTGTTAAATAAACAACAACTCGGCTCTTGTTAATTAACCCGACGCGACCCTGCACGTAATTGAACAGTTCTAACATCTTCGTGATAACTACCATTTCAATTATTTTTAGATAAAGTTTGAAGCATCTTTGGAACAAAACGGACATATGATTGATTGAGTTTTGTTTTCCGCCACACTCAACAATTTTTCAGTTATCTGGTGGCGTCCAGTTTTTATTGGTGGAGGAAGAACCCAGATACAATGCACCCGGGAAGAGACACATAGTAAAAGACAGCAGGAAGGACTTTGCGGTTGTAAATTTCATAATCCCCGGGGTAGAGGTTCTGACTGTTGAAACTCCTGCAACACCAACTTGTTTGTCAGTAGCCTGCGTCGATTTTAAAAACAGATCATATACAGAACAAGCTCTTGATATCGAATCAGTTGAGGGACTTAAACACCATATCCAGGTGACAATGGAATATGGCTCCATAAATATGGGAAGTTGACGAGGGAGAAGCTGAAATCATCCCGTTTGTCATAAAGTTGAGTTGTTAGTTTGCCGTAAACATCTATTTTCAATGAATATCTAAGTACAAATCAGATGTGTAGGATCCTGTGGTATCTTTTATTTAGAGTTCACTGGGATATATTGAATCGACATATGAATGAAAATAATTATCAATAGATATAAAGTCGTCGGTATATGTAAATGCCGAGTTGAAAGCCACAGCGAAAGATTTTTTTCTTCTCATATAGACGCTTTTGAATAAATGCTGCCTCATAAGAATATAAAAACAGATCAGCTAACAAAGGAGAATATTTCGTGTCCATATGAATTCCAACAGACTGTTCGAAGATCTGATCACCAAAGACTATGAAGATATTGTCAATGAGGAACCCCAGCCTCTTTTTAATTTCAATTTCAGAGTGCTTGTGTATAGAATCAGAGTGGTATTTTACGAAGTAAATTTTTTTGGATGACTTTTCACTAAATATGAATATTTTCCTTTTCCATTTTCCATCATAGACGCAACTGTCTATGATGTCAAAAAGTCTAGTCTTTAATTTATCTTGAGGAATGATCGTGTAAAGTGTTGAAGTCATACATATTGATGTTGTTGATTTGAGAAAAGTTTTGTTATTCAAATTTACTAAACGTTCTTTAGAATTTTTTTTTTAAATTCACACATGTTTTACACCATTTCTGGCATATGTTGTTGCTCAATACGTTTGAAGTTTCTCCTTCACAGCTATTAAAACTTTCGTGAGGAGCAAAGATAAGGGCTTGGTAGATATTTACTGGATCAAGAACTGTATCTTTGTAAGGGTTTTTGTGAAGTTTAGAAATGAAGAATAAGTACGGTAACTCATATTCAACCATCCCGTTGATTGCAATATTGAATGTGTCGAAAACTGAAGCATGATTGTGAAGAATTTCATCTTTTGAAAGACACAAATTTTGCAACCCTTCACTGGCAATGGTGACGTCTCCATATGTATGAAAAATTCTTGAAGGGATGTTAAACAATATCCAATCAACCAACTGTTTAACCACCATCCCCCATTCCTCAACTGGCCAGCTGTACGGAAGAACATCATCCAGGTGACCATACAGTTAATATATTGCAAAAAACAATTTTATGGTGTGGTATGCGGCCCAGGTGTTGAAACACCCGAATAAAGGCATGGATACTGACACAGTGTTAGTGGACCTAAGTGTGTCTTAGAAATGACATCAAGTGTGACATATAAATGTGATTTGTCTCAACGGCATATCAGACGCGCTGTTAATATGAGCGGTGAGCTTAAGTCTGTAGACGTGCGTGCACTTCGTCGTTTTAATATCGATACTCATTATCCTGAAATGAGCTGTACTGTTTGATAGTAATCATTCTTAATTACATTGAATTTTTTTTATTTGCACTTGTGTGTATGTGTGTGTGTAATGATTTGATTACCTATATGTTTACACAACGGAGTGTACCTAAATCTACTCATAAGAAATACAAAGGTGATGATTAGTTGCTGGCAAAATATGTTATCCATGAATAGGCGATGAATAATAGAGAAAGGCAATAATATGAATATTTTCTGAAATTAAATATTCGAGCTGGATTTAATTTCGTTGTTTTTCCCTAGACACGAAAATAACGAAATTTAATCCAACACGAAATTAAATATGTCTACAGCTCCAACATCTTTTTAATTTCTTCTGCGTAAAATCGGAGTGGTGTTTAACAAAGTAAGTTTTTGGAAGACTGGTCACTAGATATGAATATTTCCTGTTCCCAGTTTTGTTGAAGACGCAACTGTCTATGATATCGGAAAGCCTAGTATTTAATTTATTGTGAGGAATGGTCGTGTGAAGTTTCGAAATGTCATACGTTTTGATATTGTTGAGAAAAGTTTTTTTATTTCAAATTTGCGATTTTTTTTCACCGCTTGACATATATTGTGGCTCAATACGTCTGAAGTTTCTCCTTCACAGCAGTTGATATTTTCGTGAGGAGCAAAGGTATGGGCTTGGTAGAACATATACTAGATCCAGCAATATGTAAGGGTTTTTGTGAAGTTTAAGAATCCACTATAGACGGTAAATCATATTCTTTGCATTGACTAGGACATTAAATATGCTTAAAACTAAAGTATGAACCAAGGCAAATAAATTTGAAAACAAATCAATACGTCTTTCCCTTGATTAAACAATTACCCTTTGTGCTATATATATCCCTCCAAACTTACAACTACAGTCTAAGGAACACGATGGGTGCTCCGCGTCAAAGATCACAACCCCCTTTAGTGTAAAACTTAAAGATCGTACGTTACGTGAAATGCAGATTCGTTAGTCTTCAGAAATATGTCCAACAGTATGGTTTCCAACCTACCAAACCAATACCCTTCTGCAACAGTACTTCTATTCAGTAGATTGCTACGAACAAATCGGGAAATATAGAAACTTTAATAAGTTGTTTGTTTGATTTTTTGTTTGTTTTACATCCTGTCGAGAGTTTTTCTCCCATATTGGGACGTCATCAGTTATAGGCGAAAAGGACATAACCAAAATTGTTAATTTCGTAACCCCATTTATAAGCCCGGTCCAAATTAATGATATGATGTTAATGTTACGTATTTCATGTGAAGCCTTTCAGCAGCATAGGACTTTCGAGGGCATTTACATTTATTCTAATCCGTGAGGACCCGGGTTAGAATTAGAATTAGCAACCCTAGCTTGTCGTAAGAGGCGACTGAATGGGGCGGTCCATCGGATGAGACCACAAAAACCGAGGTCCCATGTCACAGGAGGTGTGGCACGATAAAGATCCCTCCTTGTTCAAAGGCCCTAAGCGCCAAGCATAGGCCTAAATTTTGCAGCCCTTCACCGGCAATAGTGACGTCTACATACGAGTGAAAAATTCTTGAGCGGTCTCAAAACGGGGCCTCAGTTTTTGCGATCTCATCCGAAGGACTGCCCCATTTAGTCGCCTCTTACGACAATCTAGGGGTGCTGAGAATCTATTCTAACAACCCGGATCCTCACGGGGGTGCGATGTTTCGGAAGACAGATTTGAAAAGTTTCCAATACGTGACTGAAATTGCATTAAGAGTACAAAACTTTGTCAACAAATTTGTAATGAATTAGCTCACTTGAACTAAAAGATTAAGTGACTCTTCTGGTCGATGTTTGCCAAGTGTAAATTTTTCACAACTTGTTCTTAAGAACCATTGGGCGAATTGAAATACAACGTAATAGACCTTAAAAACAGAAGTCCCATGTCACGTTTGCGTTGATATAACGACCAGAGAATTTCTGTTGTGCTGGCTTTAAACGAGACTGTTGAAACCCTTGTAACATCAACTTATTTTTTAGTATCCTATCTCGATTAAAAACTGATCATACGCAGAACAAGAGTATCGAATCAGCTGAGAGACATAGACAACACATGCAGGTGATAATGGAACATGGGGGATTGACGATGGAGAAGCTGAATTCATCCCATTTGTCATAAAGTTGAGTTGTTAATTTGCCATTAACATCTATTTTCAATAAAATACGTAAGTACGAAGCAGATGTGGGAGACTCTGATGTGTCTTTTATTTCAATTTCACTAGGATATATCGAATCAACATATGAATGAAAATGATTATTGGTAATAAATCTAGATAAAACTTCGTTGTTATATCTAAATATCGAGTTAAAGGCCACAGCAAGCGATTTATTCTTCTTATGTAAAAGATTTGGAATAAAATTCTACCTCATAAGAATATGAAAACAGGTCAGCTAACAAAGGAGCACAATTCGTGCCAATGGGAATCCCAACAGATGTATTAAGACTATTCACAAAGAAAGGAAATTTTTTTCGAATTTATTTCGCGACCGTAGCATACTTTCCAGACATAGTGATCAATAAAATATGGAAAACATAACAAAGATTGACAGAGAAATACCTTTCTTTCAGAGCTAAAATTTCATAAAAATTTTTTTGAAAATGAGCAGTATCTTCAACCGCCAACAGCGATATGCCGTCCATATTTGTTCAGTTTCAATAATGGTGGATTTTTAAAGCTATTTATAGACTTTCTTCCTCTTACAATTCGCTTTCGCGGTGAATCTTCCATAATAGCTTCGACTTTCTCATAATGACTATTTAACGGAACGACTCCCATAGCCCTAATATCCATTCCTTGCCACACCCTTATTTGAGTTTTACAGTTGGCTTTCCATATCAGTTTCAGTTCGTTTGCGGTGAGGCCATGACTGGTGATAACAATTCTTGACCTGTAAACACAAGGGTGTGGGTAGACTTTATATGCATGGAATTCCATCATGTTGAACACGTTGTATCCTAGGTGTTGCAAACACAGGGCTATGTAAATGTCCTCCAGAGGAAAAAAGGGAATATTATGCGACAGTTGAACTATATCTTTGATGAGATTCATGTGGGTTAAATAACCCGTCCCGGAACAATACGGTGGATAAGTAGATTCATTGTAAATCGAGAACGGCACGTAGTATTTGTGGTTAGGTTCTCTGAAAGGTCTAGCATTCTTCGTGCAGCTGCCATACAATCTATTACTTGACAAACCCAATGATGACATCACAGTCTCCTGTAATGCTTCCAGATTCACCCACATGTCGTCATCAACTTTCATCACATAATTTACATGTTTGCAGTTAGACACCGCCCATTTAAAGGCAGATATTGTCTTCAATGTAAGATTTCTGTAATTTTCGGTAAAATTGATCAACAGAATATCGTTATAGAGTTTCTGTTCGTCTGCAACATTGTAATTCAGTTCCTCCATCTCGCTTTTTCCAAACACAAAAATGTATGTGATATTCCCCTTTGCTTGTGATAGCCAAGTCCTACGTAATGCCTTTCGCTGAACAACATTTTCGTGCTTAGAGAAAACTAGTAACAGAATGGTGGCATTTGTTTGCGTATGGTTTCTGTTACATACCTCACTCTCTAATATGTATCCAAAATCCGTATGAAAACAGTCATTACATACTTTAGGTCTTGTGACATATTCCCCAGAGTCTGATAATTTGTCCATCCTCTGTGCGAAATGTTCATGACGAACTAGAATAACCTGTCGGTCCGTCTTAGCGAAATAAACATGTATTTCCTTTGGTAATTGTACCTCCATAATCCAGAACACGAACACAAAATTCCAAATTACTACGACACATACGATAAAAAACAAACCGCGCATCTTTACACTCCTTGACATGATTAGTTTTGATTTGTTTTTTTGTTGCTGTTGTAGTTGTTTTTTCCAAATTCACACAATCTTGTAAGACCAGAGAAGTACGTTTTCCACACAGTAAATTTTGAAGCTCTTCTTTACGTTTATCAATTTCATGGCGTTATCTGTCCACCCGGCGATAAATCCGACTCTTTCCTGAGCAACGAGGGTGCATTTAAGACGATAGCGGGTTCATAAAAAGTGGCGGATCTAAAGTTTTGAAAATTAATTATCATTTGGGAGAAAGTGAGTTCCAGGACGCAAAAATCTTCTCTGTAGACTTCATTATTTTAAAGTGTACTCTATCCTAACGTAGGGAACATTTCAAGACTGCGATCTTTAATCTTTAATAAACAGGATGTCAACTGCACTAACGATTTTCTAAACATGTCTTCACCGAATTCGCTAAGTATAGATTGTTATCAATTGGAGTCTTTGAACACATCCATATGCACAAACTTTGGGTACTCTTGTACTTTGGAACGATGTTCGAAAACATCGAGAATCTGGGTTCGAGCACACCAAAGAAGCCTACGATCTTTACCTCGTTCTGATCGAAACACAGTCGTCGAATCACGGGGCTTTAAGGTAGCCCCTTACGCCAAAATCCTATTTAATGGCTCGTTAAAAATATTTTGTATAAGCATGATTTCAACATAGAAAGAATAATACAAGCTCTCAATAATTCTATATAATTTTTTTTCCGAGAGTTTTTCCGGAATAATAAAAAACGTGTTTTGTTTGCAAACAAAAGATTTCTGAGTCAAAATATATTTGTGATATATACATGATATGAATATCTAATAAAATATGCCTGAAAGACTCCCACAGTCGTTCTAATGTTTTAATCAAAAATATATTTATGAAAATTTAAAACGTTATTTGTTAATATATTTTTTAAATCGATGGATAAAATTTTCAAGAAACATGTAAGTTAGGAAAAAGATATATCATACAAATGTATTTCAAAAAGAAATTGAGATGAAATGATCAAAATTTAGGAATATTGCGAATCAGAAAAATTACATTCCCTTGATGTAAAATTGTTTACAAATTAAATGAATTTATAAATAAAACTAATTTATTTATGAAACATGCATAAATTAGCAAGAATATTTTAGTAATTTCTATCAACTGTGATCGGAATCGGTACTTTTTTTCTCTCTGGTTTGCTTCAAATCTAAAAAAAAATCGCAAAATTTTTGAATTTTTATCATTTCATTTTAATTTCTTTTTAAAAAAATTTTGTATGATATATCTTTTTGTTAATTGGCATCTTTCTTGAAGATTTTATCCGCAGATTTAAAAAAATATTATGCAAATATTGACTGGGATTGAGGCTAACATAACAATGTTGCCCGAAAACACAGTCAATAACGTGTTATATGAAATACAGTACAGAATAAAGGTGGATTTTTTTTATTGTGAAGAAGCATGGTAAAATAAGACGTAACAAAATGGTGGGTTTACTTTTCAAAAAGGATGTAATTTTTTAAGGTAATAATCAACATCTACTCAATCCTAACTGTAATTGTAGTTTATCGTAACATTGCAATTAGTGATGAAGTTTTGAGGATGGGGTTTAGTGTTCATCATGGGCTGTTCCAACACATTCATCAGATACTGATCATTGATGTCGTTCAAAAAGTCCAGTTGTTCAAAATTTTCTGAAGTATTTTCCATTGCTACTGTTTTCCTGGTAAGATTATTATTTATTGCTTTCCGCCACACTCAACAATTTTTCAGTTATCTGGTGGGGTCCAGTTTTTGTTGGTGGAGGAGAGAACCCAGATACAATGTACCTGGGAAGAGACCACCGACCTTCCGCAAGTAAACTGGCAAACTTGCTCACATAACGCCGCGCCGACAGAGGTGAGAGGCTTTGTGATTTTGAGCTCTAACCACTCGGCCACGGAGGCCCCCTCCTGGTAAGAGATAAAACTAAAATAAACCCTTCAATTTTCATAAATAATCTTTATTTAAAAAAAATTAGAACGACTGTCAGGATATTTTAGGCATATTTTGTAAGATATTTATATCATACATCAAATCAAAGAGAAGTTTAAATTTTAAAATCTCTTAACAAAACACTTTTTTATCATTCAGGAAAAAAATCAACAACAACAACAACAAAAACTCATATAAAATAACTGAGAGCTTGTATCACTCTTTCGATGGCCAAGTCACGCTGTATATGAGCCATTAAATAAAATTTTAGTGTTATGAGCCTCCTTAAAATCGGTGATCTGGTGAGCCGCCTGACGAGGAAATATAATTTAAATCTATATAGCCGCGTGTTGATTTCACCAAATGTGATCCAAATTTTCATTAGCTTTTCTCATACATATGTGGGAGGAGAGATTATTTTACAAGATTCAAGACATCTCACGATATGGTCATACTGAACCCACCTTAGGGCGTTAATCTGACCGAAAGTTCATAAACTTCACATTTTAGGTAGAGAGCTTCATGGACATCATAACCATGCATTTAATTATTCTCACATTCTGAGAGTAGAGAAGACTTTCTAAGATTTAATATATCTTTACTATATGGCCATATTGGGCCCACCCTAGAGTCTGAACCCCTGATTAAGGGGCCATAAATTTCACAATTTTGGTAAAGGGTTTCATGGACATCGTGACCTGCATTTGGTTTTTCTCTCACATATGTGACAGTAGAGATTTTTGAAAATAGGGATATGTTTTTTTTTAAATCAAATTTCAAAATTTGCATTCTTCTTATCCCAAAGAAACCTCACGCCAAAAATGGTAGCAACTGGCCTTGTCTTTATCCAAGAATTTAAAAATGCAAAATTATTAATGGACGACGTACGGTGACGAAGATCAATACTAAAAGGTCATCCGAGTGACCAAAAAAGCATTGGGTGGAACCCACTTGGCTGGAGAAAATTTCTGGACTCGCTCATATACATAAAACTGCAATCGCTCTAACATGTATTACTATAACGTCTTAATGGACGAACATCCTCTGTGGGCCTCATCAATATAGAAATGCAGTTGAAACAATGTATAGCTGAAGACCAGAAAGACATTTTCAACATTATTCAAGTTTCAATTAAATAGAAGTTACAGTGCACATTAAATTCCTTTGACATGAATATTTATCACTAACCATGGTGTAATAAAGACTGTTAACCCATGCATTAGTTTTTTTAAAAATGTCTGGACAAATTCATATCCACAGACAGATGTGCTGACAGACGGACTGATGGTTCCATTATAACCCTCTCCTACACTTATGTAGTGGTCTCTGTGAGATAACATATTACAAAATCAAAAGAAAATAACAAAACTGAAGAAGGAAAAAAACCGCAGTAAAAAATTAAAATATTCCGTAACTTCCTTGAATGTTGGAGAATCTCAATTAAAATGATGGGTGCACAACTTCATTATATACAAATCTGTTCATATACTCTGGGCAATGACAACACTCCAAATGGGAAAAGTCACCACAACTTCCTTGAATGCTAAAAAATCTCTCACAAAATAGCAGGTGCCCAACTTCATTACGCACCAAGTTTTAATAAAATCTGTTCATCGGTGTTATAATGTCTACAGACAGATCAAGTGATTCCAGAAAACCACCCTAAACTATGTTTATATATATGGGGGTGGGTGAGTTACAATACTGAACTAAATTATGTGACCTCGATCTCGAATGTACACAAAGTATCGGAGAGATTCACGTACACATATATGTCTGTGTGTAGAGATTCACGTACACATATATGTCTGTGTGTAAATATATTTGAATCCCTTTAAAAGGGCATGAACATGACTTTGGTACAAAAAAATTGTTCAAGTATTTCATTAATATGATTTTATTCCTGTAAAACAGGAACAAACCTAAATTTCAAAAATTGATGCAAAGATATAGTTGAGACATCTAAACTTCTCATTTTCACAAGCCCTGTTTATGTTTACTACACAGTTGATGGCTTCGGTGTAAAAACTTTTACAATGGAACTTTTCAGTTCTTTTATTCCTAGATTGATTTATCATTAGCATGTGTTGAAAAGTTGAATTTTTAGAAATCTTTGTGTTCTCATCTCCCCATGTGGTTTCCTGGCTATGACAAGTGTGTTGACAAACATGATTTTGGGAGCTGAATGTACAAGTAAATACAAAGAATATCCTGTGAAAAATATTATCAATCCATTCTTTAATCTTTAATTCTATATCAAAAAACTGTCATTTTCAATTGATCAAAAATCATGTCCATGCCCCTTTAAAACAACAGCTATTTCTATAATAGACAGGTTTCCATCAAGATATTACTAAAGAAGAACACAAACTAAACAAGTAATTAACATGTGTTCCATTAGAAATTTTTATTTGACATTTTATATCTATAAGTGGATGTTATATAAAAAGAAAACAATCACAATTTTTGCCATGGATGATATCATATACATGGTGTCTCATTTACACTTTGCAATAAACAAGTAAACAACATTCACAGAGTCTATGTGTTCATCCTATGCCACACAGATATTCTACAAAAAAAAATATGAAAAAGTACAGCAGACTTCCGAAAATATTCCATGCATGAAGAATCAAAATGACACCGTGCTTTTGCTTTCTATTTGTTTTATTTTTTTATATATACTTTCTTTCCTTCTTTCAGAAACACAGAAGTGGATGCCATCTGTGTCAATGTATTGCCACAAAACTGATTAATGAACCTGGTGATTTAAAGGGTGGGACGCATGGTGTTAAGTAACATATAAATTCAAAACTTTAGAACAATTTGTAAAATGATTAAAAACCTGATGCAGCAGCATCGTGAATAATATAAAATCTCTAATCAAAATAGATATGCAACAAGCTACAGATCATTCTGTATTCAACTTGGTAAAGGTCTCTCTATAACAAAACAATATTACATATATGTACACACAGCACAATTTAATGTATGTGTCATCTACCATATTTATATCTCTGATGCACTTTTATGTGATTGAAACTGACAGACATCCACATCAAACAAACATGTATATAACAATAAACATGAAACATATCACATACATTCAACAATTAGAACTCCTCAACTTCCTTGTTATAACTCAAACTATGGATGAACTGAAAGAGAGACAGAGAGAGAGAGAAGTCAAAGGATGGACATATGAAATAGATACTGTGGTGTATACACAAAAAGAAAAAAAATTGAAATTACTTTTACTCATTTTCATTTTTTTCTCAAAGACTAAAATGAAACTTATCTTGAAAGCTTTCTGGAAATAAAAAAAAAATCAGTTATAAAAATTTCCTTCTATTCCAATACCCAATAACGAAACTTTTCACATTCAAATTCGCATATATTAAAAGAGGGTGCAAATCATGCTGATTAGAGAATGTCAAGAACTTAATAAGAGATTGGTGTTAAATGACTTCATACAAAAACACTCTATCTACAATACCACTGTCACATAAAAAATGGGGATCACTCAATATTAATTTGTGTTAAATGTTAATATTAAAAGGCAAGCAAGGTTAAAAAAAAATAAAATGGTATGAGGTATTCAATAAATTATATACAATTAAGCAAATATTACCAAATGGCTACATACTTGTAGCTCAAAATCAATAGTAAAATAATGCCTTCACACACTGATTAATAATCAGGTAAATTGAACATTACTAAGTTTCTATCTTTACAAAGTGTATAATTTCCCTCTTTTCAATATGAAAGGTTTGTCAAGTACTTTGTATGTCTGTATCCTTAAAACATTTCTCTTTTCACAATATGTGTTTACCTGTGATAAAAACTCCTTTAAAAAAAGGCAACTTTGGAAGTTATAGTCACATGTTCTTTACTGATGATCAGCATCCATTTTGATAAAAAGAAAATAAAAGAAATCCACCATTTACATTGTCTACTTAATAAAATAAAATCATGCTTCAGAAACATAAAAATGTAATTCCTCAGTCAAATAATGGAGTTTTAAATATCACTGAGCAAATGACACACTTGGTCATAATGATACAATCTATTGCACAAGTTCAAATCAAATTTTAAAAAAGTGAACAAAGGGATTTACTTAATAAGCTTAAGAAATTATAAAAATATAAAGTTTATATCCATTTATGGCACAGACAAAGTAAAATTATGACATTTTTACAGTCTAAAATTGATCTTTAAATAAAGTAACAAAGAACTTTTAAATAAATTAAAAATAACAATTTCCTTATTTTTACTTAAAAATTTTAACTACTGAACTTAAAATTTGCAGAATGGGGCATGAATGGGTCTGGTAGGAATTTAATAAGATCTCATATTTTCTTTTGATAAATACATTAAAAAAAAAAAAAGAAGAAAAAAAATTAAAAATTCTATATCTCAAACAAAAGTAACCTTTTTCTTGTATTCTAAATTCTATTGAGCAAAGTATGCAAATATAACTGTCAGGGAATGCTGTTAAACTTGTTAATAGGGAAGCACAGACAATTCAGCTTGTCAGGGATGAAAGTTTTCAAGTACTATTTAGCACAAAGCAGCAGCACCTAAGTCACACCTGTTAAGCTTACACCTTCTTTTTACAACATATTGGAAATTTTCCTTCTTTCTCAGACTAGATATAATACTGAATGCAGAACAGGCCAAAACTGTACTGAATTTATTTTGTCACTGATAAAAAATTAAAATCAAAATAAATTATTTAATTAACACCATATTCCCAGTAACCATTACATTCACTACCTCATCTAAATATGCAAAATACTTGTAAATCATATTGAAATTCTGTCAAAGTCAATGAAATCCAATTATTTTGATGTGTAACATGCATATATAAATGGTGTGATAAGTTAATGTTATTTTAGTAGTAAACTTTTTAAAATAAAACAAAAGTGGGGGGATGACAAATTCAACTACAGGAATGAAGTTAATATCACCTGCATTAAAAATGATAATTAAAAATTTTAAAAATTTCAGTATAAAATCTTCAATGATACTTGAGATTATTTTGTGGAGATTCACAACCTGCGTACATAACCAATACAATATTGGCCATTATTACTTTAGCCTTTTTAAGATAAATAACCCAAACATTTCTAGCCCAATACATTGAAAACCAACGAACATAACAAAGAAGCAAATTAATTCACTGATCTAAAAAACATTTAAAACAATTAAATGGTTTTTCAAAATAACACTTATGTTATCTTTGGTCACAGTCAGGTCATAAATAAATAACAAATAAATTCCCAGATGTGACATAAATATAGCACACTATGCAAGGAACAACACAGCGACACATTTCACACCAGTGAACTTTGGCCTCATTTTGGTGAATAAAAAGATCAGCACATATTTGACACAATTCAATTGACCCGCAAGGTGTGCGTTTCCATAGGAGCAGCAGAATCATAAAGTGTGTCCGTATCCTGTGTGGGTTCCCCCTGTAACTGACAACAGTTGTTTAGAGTCCCAGCTCCACAGTCACAGAAGAATCGATCATGTCGAATAAATTCCACAACATGTCCTGCATGGCAGTTTTTGATACAGTTCACACAAATGGCATTTCTCTCTGTTGTGTTGCAGGTTTGACACCTAAAATATAAATTTTCAATAAATTATATGTATGTGTATTAAAGTCTATATAAGTGTAAATATACCTGTATTTTACTCAATCTCACATCATCATCATATCCGTTTTATAGTCCGTTGTCCTCATCTGAGGGTTTCACATGATAGAGTAAGCAAGAATGAGAATTAAAAATGTTTTCAATGAGGAGTAAAATAGACTGATTACATGTCTGGAATTGTGTCACCATCATATATTTATTAACACTACCTATTGTTCAGTATCATCTTCAGATTAGACACCTTAGATAAAAGCACAAAAATTACACCTCTTCAGATGTAGACATCTCAGACAAAAGCACACAAAGTATATCCACTCTAGATTCAACATTTCATAAAAAGTTTGATATACCAAGCAACATTTTAATAGCATATATTGCAAAAAATTGGCCAAGTTGAACACACTTAAAATCTCAGTAAAAATTTGTCAACTTTTGCCATAATAGGAGGTGTTGTATAAACACACTGTGCAAACATTTTGAGTTACAGAATACACAAAATATGCACCACAACTGCATATACTGTGAGAAAAAGTTGAAATGCTAAATATCACAGTTGAAATTTGTATGCACATATCAGTGTGATGGACAGATGGAGTGGAGCGGCTACTAGACCAACTGTCACCGTTGGTGATGCAGGTAAAAATACTTTCCACAGTTAAATCTGCACTAAAGCCACAGTTTTTTTATTTTATGGAACAGGTACTGTGGTTAGGGTGCTCATTTGGCAACCAGGAGCTTCCGGACTTAAATCTCAATCCCTGAGCTGCGTTAAACTTAATACATTTAATATACATAATGATTATTCCTTTGCCAAGCTCCCAACATT
Source organism: Ostrea denselamellosa (assembly GCA_024699665.1). NCBI lineage: Eukaryota > Metazoa > Mollusca > Bivalvia > Ostreida > Ostreidae > Ostrea > Ostrea denselamellosa. The sequence continues at coordinate 17,065,905 of JAMZEH010000014.1, forward strand.
AAAAGTGAGTCATGGGTCTTTCCTAAATGACCTTAAAAAGGAAAATTCTACAACCATTGACATAATAAAGAACCCGCACTGCTATGGCTTCAAGTAGTATGCAATTTGTGATACATCACATAAAGCTGGTGGTCTCAGTATAGGTGAAGACTTAGAACAAACAACATACAAATACATTTTATGGTTTACATATCTTTTCATCCAACCATTAAGTGGTCAAAATATATACAAAATATATGTAATTTCTAAACTTTTATGTACTTACACAATTGAATTACCTAATGATATATCACTACTTGGTTTAATTGTATTACATCAAATAAAGAAACTGATCTCTCTCTCTCTCTCTCTGTTTAGAAAAAAAATCATGAAAGATACAAAATGATACATATGGCACCAAAACAAATGTGCCTGGATGAGGCCTTATGTTGTTGTATTCTTGCATCCCCGTCACAAAAACTCAATATCAAAAAATTCCTATCATTATCCCACTACACCTGCTTTAACACATTCATGCAACCCAAAAACTCGTAGCTTCAAATTATTTCATTTGTTAATGTAGCCAAGTTTGGTAGTAGACATTCAGTATATTAAAACAAAAGGGTTGGAAATGCAAAATTTTTATCAATTTTTTGAAAATTTGGTCAGGGGATCCATAAACCATATTATTATCATATCATATTCAATGCCTGTGATCGGTTGATTGTTGTCACATGATTCTTTTATAAGACACTTAGGAAATAAAAATTTCCTAAAATAGATTATTGCAGACCTTACTATACTAAAACAGAGAGTCAATAAACCCTATTCTACTAAAATTAGATTCCTTCCTGTTTGACCTCAGACTTCGTCCTTGGTCATCAGGTTGATAAAAACATGTATTGGCCTCATTAGAGGACTATAATTATATACTATTATTGAACAATGAAAATCTAGGTAAACCCTATTGAGATACAATATTTTCTGAAGTTCCAGATGAAAAACCAATACAAGACCTTACCTGTAAAAATCATGCATGGGAAAACTTGTGTAGCTGGAGATTTTGTAGAGACACTGGCCTGTGGACACAGCCCTCTGTACCATATTGTGATTTCCCGTTATGATGTTATCTACAATATCCAGTATGCAAGAAAACTATGCTTGATTTCACTACAGTTTATTGGGTGATGGGCTGTCTCAAAGTTTGGACATAATTGCAAGGTAGCCAAGGGAAATTGCAAAATGTTGATTCAGGTAAGCACATAATCTAATATAATCTAATCATATAGTCTAATTAAAATTACATCCTTTGATTCATTCACCTACGATCGCTACACAAATTAATAAACAACATTGCTTCAAGAAAAGATATGTACAGTACATGTAGTTCTGATAAAATTAGACTACACCAAATATTCACAAGGCAAAGCTCCAATTGAATAACATCTTAGGTCATGCAGAGGTAACCTTTAATATGAATTTGTAAGATCCTATGTGTAGGAATCATAGGTGAGTAGACACAAAGGAACTAATTTTCATTAGAATGGCATAGATTTTAAAATAAACAGTAAATTACATATAACTTAATATCATACAATTACTGGCATATTTTAGGTCAATATGATGATTTAGCTACCTGAGAAGTATAACATTCACCAAACCCAGAAGGGCACCTTGAGTATTGTACTTCTGAGGGTAGTTAAAGCATTGTACTGACTGAGAAAATGTCAATAATTGTTAAATTATTATATGATTGAACAATTCAAAACATTGAAACTGGCTATAAAGATACATTGTAAAACCTTGTTGAAAGATATTTTTTTTTATTATATGACTAAATAATTCAAAACATCAAAACCGGCTACTTGAACTTACCAAACGGTACCTGATCACTCATCTTAGATCAGGTGCATGTTACTATAATTCAACAATTGTTACTCCAGTTTGTGATAGAAGTCACCCTTTCTTTAAAATTATACTGCAACACCTAGTCGAAAGTGAGTAGAGACGTAAGTTTTCATTGAACTACCAAAAAATAATCAGTCGAATCAATTTGGAAATCCCCAATTTCATTTTAGTCCGATATTGGAGAAATCTAATGCTATATTCATCTTGAGGGCCCCTGCACGTGAATATAATGTTCCATTTTTTTTTCTAGTTTGCTGGATCTCAGCCAATGAGTAAGCTGGGAATAATTCAATCATATAATATAAGGTTATCAAGAAACATAATTTCTTACAATATTGTTTCAATGCTCAAGATTTTGAATTAAACATGTAGCATTGTATATAATTTATTGAATGAACAGCGAACATTTTTCAAATATATATTTGTATCTTTCACATCCAATATGTCAAGCAGTAGCCTATCAAAAATATACTACTGACTTTGTACCTTTTTGTTTGGGATGGACCCCACTTGCTAGACACAATCCTCCAAATTTATTATTGAAGATCTTGTTGCCCTCAAGTGTTGCTGTAGCATTGTTGGTGATTTCCACACCTGCTGCGTTTCCATCAAATATGCGATTGCGTCGTAACATTGGGTGACTACTGGTGCTTATAAGTACGCCTGCTTGCGCATTCCTAAATATATCATTTTCTTCTAAGATTCCTGCAAAAAAATGACAAAATTCATACAGAACTTCAAAACGGTTTGCTTCTGTTGTATTCAAGGCCTGCCATTCCTGAAATACAAATAGCTTGGACATTTCTACAGTTCTACAAAGTAGTCAAATTTTCCACTACAGGGTGGTTAAAATACAGTGTATGTTTCAGAAAATCAAATTTATGATATTCCATTTGACAAATGTTTGCATTCACATGTGAAGAAATTACTGATATTCTAAAACAGTTCAACACTGGAAATCACACAAGACATTAAATGTTAAAAATAAAAATGTTTGTAATACACATGAATTGCAAATGCAAATTACAACTTGAAAAGTTGCTCTAGAAAGTAAGTGCATGGCTCTGATAGCATGATGCTGGGTGGAAACTTACCCTTTCCTCCACTAAAAATACAGACACCACCATCACGACCATCATGAATCTTGTTGCCACGCAGCAGCGGGTTGCTGTCTGTCTTGATCCAGACACCTGCCATTGCATTGTCAAAGATTTCATTTCGTTCAATCATCCCTAGCCCACTGTTGTAAACCAGGATGCCTCCATTTTGTCCTCCCCATATCTTGTTCCTCCTTATCAAGGGATTACTGCCTGTCCTGGAAGAAAAACATGAATATTCAATATCAAACAATGCATCAGATATTTAGAGTCAAATTTGAAATATAAACCAAGTTCTTTCAACAATTATTATCATGTCAGAATAATGAAAATTCAATTCAAGAAAGTTCTGTTTTACAATAAAGGACAAGAAATATTTCAGAAACATGTATGCCCCACATGGTGTAAAACTAAAAAGGGTTATTTATAAACATGCACCATTTATTGATAGTAGTGCCAAAACAATTCAAGATCTTGAGCAGAAATATAAAAATAGAATCAGATTTGTTTCTTCAATGTTATGAAAAAACTCTGTCCTAATGGAAAACAGCATTAAATATTCATCTTACCTGATTTGAACTCCTGAATACAAATGATTAAAAATGTCATTGTCTTCTAAAACTCCATGTCCATTGTCATAAAAATAGACCCCAACCTGAAATACACAATGCAGATCATATAACAGCTCTACTCTACAGTTAACAAGAATACCATGCTTCTGCAGTAATTTTCACTCTTAAAAATCTTGCCAAACCAAAGTTTATTTTAAAAGGATAGGATCTATGATTTTCATCAATAAAGAAAAATGTTGTAACTACTTTCAAAATGTAATAAATATACATGTATGTTTTGAACCCTTCCATTTACATTTTAGTGTGGAATTATAATTTTTCAACATAAATATATGAATTGAACTTTTGTCTGGCAGACAAAATATCAACATTATCTCTGCCTGTATTCATATAACCTACAATGAACTCACTCGGCCATTTTCACTGCGCAAGCATAAAGAAACCATTCAAAAAGCATGTTGGAAGAAGTGGGGTCAACTCATGAATGAAAACATGATTTGACCGATTCTGCTCAAAAGAGAAATGGAAAGGATGTGCAAGCCACTCATCACAAATTGTGGATAAATATTAGAAGTGAAATTGACCGCTGGAATGAATTCAAGGATGTTCTTCGACTGCAAAGTCATGCCGATACATGTGCTTACCTAGTCATCCATATCATCGAACACACTGTGTTGGCAATCTTTGGAAACGAACACGATGCATAATTAATGCCAGACACATAAGAGGGAATTAATGTGTAATTATTAGAGTACCAAGCATGTATATAAGCATTCTGAAGGAATTTTTGTGATTTTCTAGTTACTATCTGCGATTTTACCACCTTTTTGGTACATATGAAATTTTACCAAAATCATAGATCCTATGCCTTAATTAGATTTGAACTTAATGTTAACAAATAGGTTATCATATATATACTTCACAAAAGTTATTTCATATGGTCAGGATCATATTACTGAACAACTAATTTAAAATGGATTGTTTGAACATGTCACAGCTGTAAGCTGTAAAAGTTCAATTAATAATATCTGTCAATTATGTCCACATAAGTGAAATGTTGCACTAATAATAAAAGAAGGTATTCGTAAGAGGAGTACTATACTTTGTAATATTCGTTTTTCATACTAAAGTTGTTATAAATTGTATGTAATTCTTTACACAGATATAGCAAATTATGGATATAGTGAAGTACATTCCACAGTACCCAAGGAATTCGATGTAACCAAGTCTTACTGTGACCACAAAAGCACCCGAATGAAGCAATGACATAGCGAGCTATTTTTTACTTGATGTGAAACACAATTCTAATCAAACTCTCTAAAACTTTGGGTACTTGCACATGCACTGTAGTATTTTTCATACACACCTGTTTTCCACTGTGAATGCGATTTTTGCGTAGCACTGGCGTACTACCAGTTGTGATCCATACACCAGCTAATGTGTTCGAGTACACCTCATTCTCTTCTATTAAACCTTGGCCTTTTTCATGCTATAAATCAAGGAAAATTGTTTTTATATTAACAAAGAACAGTGACAGATCTATTGTGGGTTAGGAAAGTTACAGCGTGTTTATACTATATGTACCTGCACTAAAATTTCAGAAATACAGTTGTATATGTACCTAATCACAACAATGCAATGTCTAGCTTACCACATAAATTCCTCCATGTTGGCCATGGTGAATTTTATTATGTCGTACAATTGGGTTACTGTTTGTACGAATCTGGATCCCAGCTAAAGCATTCCCTTGAAGAATATAAACACCAGTTATCTGACACATGAACATACTGTACATCTTCATTTTCAAAAAGAAAAGTCTCAAATGAATCATATACATACTGAACATGCTTTCTACTCATAGACATATATGCCATCACCTAAACTTTTGAGACTTTCCACATTAAAAAAAAAATACAATCTTAGTCATGATTACCATATATATTATTATGTTCAATTAATCCTCTTCCTTCACCAAAGATATACACCCCTCCTTGATGACCATTGAATATTTCATTTTTCCTGAAAAGCAATAAGATTTCAGAACTTCAGTCTCTGCATAAATCAGTGTAGAAATATTACCACCAAATTTTAAATTATTTAAAGGTGCAGTGTACAAAAATACAACAAAAAAATAGGTAAATATAACACATTCCAATTAAACTTTGCATTTCACAATGACCCTGTCTAACAAATACAATATACAGGTATTACAAATACGACAGGTAATCATTCTCACTGTAACATTTACCTAATGGTGGGATCACTGTTTGATGTTATCCATACTCCAGCAAAATTGTTTGAGTGGATTTTATTCTCTATAAACTGACCACGCCCATTCTCATGGACATAAACACCTCCTGTCTGTCCATGGTGAATTTCACATCTCACAACTGTAGGGTTTGCTCCAGCTTTCACTTCAAAGCCTGCTATTCTGTTGTTATGAATATCATTTTCCTCGAAGTAACCCTGTAGTACAAACACACATGTAGTTCATATTTTCTGTACTTTTAGAACACCATCATCACCTACACAAATTCATGTCTTCTTTAATATTTAATAAAGATGAGGATTAAATATTTGCATTCTAAATGCAAAGTCAAGAGAGCTTTTAAGCAGAATGTACAATTACTTTCTAAGCAAGCACTTACAAGACCATTGTCAAATGTGAAGATTCCTACATCTCTACCATGGTGAATGTGGTTCCGCCTCATTATAGGGTTAGAGTGATTTTTTACCCAAATTCCAGCCAGTGCATTCCCACTAATTTCATTATCTTCATATTGTCCCTGAAATAAAAAAAAAATATAATAAAAATAAAAAAATCAAGCAATCCCCCCTTCCCACACCCCCAATTTTTGTAAATTACTTACAGTGGGCCTTCAGATATCATGACACCAATATTTGGTTGCTTCAACTTCAAAAAGATTTTTCTTGGGAATGTAATTTCTTTGTTATTTTGTCTCATTTCATCTAGATGCAATAATGTAGCTCTCTCATATTTTTATTGGCAAAATAATTATTTAGATAGTTGCAATATTGATAACGTTTTACTGTTTACAGACCTAACTCCAGAGTTTCATAATGACCTTTCTTTATACTCTGTATTTTACTTAACAAACTTTATTACATGTACCTTGAATTTGTAATTCTTTGACATTATGATACTGGATGCAATCAAAACTTTGAATTTGTAATTCTATGACATTATGATACTGGATGCAATCAAAACTTTGAATTTGTAATTCTATGACATTATGATACTGGATGCAATCAAAACTTTGAATTTGTAATTCTATGACATTATGATACTGGATGCAATCAAAACTTTGAATTTGTAATTCTATGACATTATGATACTACATTCAATAAAACGTTATTAGCACTGATGCCATCTCACTGGGGATTATTAAAGGGCAGTTCCAGTTTTTTCCTGCCCATAAGACCCCAGGAGTCCTAAACTTTACAAATTGTGTCCCCTTTGTCACAAAGAGTTTTCATACCAACTTTGAAATTAAATGGAATGGTATCTATTAAGAAAAATCAGAATGTTCAATTGTTAACATGCACATTTAATCAGTATGACCATTTAGGCCCTACCATGGTACCAATTGCGATCATGAAATTTACAACTTTGGTAAAGACAACTTACTTCTTATAAATATCCATTTAGTTTCAATTTAGTATCAATAACATTAAAGGTGATGGTATTTAAATGACTTACACATAAAGATAATACACAAAGTTTGGCTCTGCCCTGGAGTCAAAACCTCTATCCTAGGGATCATGAAATTTTGGTAGAGACTTTCCTGCTCTACATTACTGTGCATTAAGTTTTTATCATAGATGTGCAGTTGTAGTGAAAAAGATTTTTGAAAATTGGTCAATTTTAGACAGTTTTTACCCCACTCTTATGGCCCTAGGAGAGCAAAGTCCTGAAATTTAAAATTTAACTCCCCTTGTCCCAAATATGCCTAATACCAAACTTGAAAAGAATTGGAATGAAATGTATCAAGAAAAAGTTAAACATGTTCAATTGTGAACAGACGAGGATGGACGTAGACCAACAGCAATAGCATGACCTAAAAACATGTTCTACAAACCTGTGCATAATCTGTAACAAAGAGCCCGACATTTTCACAGTCTTTGATCTTGCAGTGTTTGATGATGGGATCTGCTCCAACTCCTGATACACAGACTGCAGAACCCACTAAAAGCAGAAAATCACAATTACCAGTAAGGCGCATAATGCAATTAATTTATTTTAAAAGTATAAACTGATTTAAGTTCTTTCAAAGTTTGAGTTATTAATGCACTGACAACTAAAAACATGGCATACTAATTTACTAGAAAAGAGTTCCTTACCAAAAAAGCCTGGAAAGGGTCAATGTCGATTAACCAGACTCACTCTTGATTTTTTCAAACTATCTCATATAACTACCAAGATGAATTGTCATAAAATATTTTAACTGATTTGTTTTCTCTCTGCTTTTTTCGTCACTTTTCATACATTGTTGTGAAACAACTTCATGCTACGTGGGTTACAGAGGTAATTGACCAAATCTTCAAGAATTGAATATGGTGAAAATATTTCATGAAATGTTTTAGAAGACACCCAAAATTTATTTGATTATATCTGCCCCTTATAATCTAATTCGGCATAATTAATATATAACTGCTTACATGCTTTGAATAATGCACTAAACTTTTCAAATGGAAGATTATCTCTCTTGTATTATAGTACAGTGGAACCTCGTTTGGTTTTAATATAACATTAGACTACATTTTAGAGCACAAACCATGGTTTATATGTTGTCCCAAGATGCTGGAAGTCATTATTACATTTTAAATATTTGCCAAACAAGGTAATTAACCCCCTGCCTATTCAACACTGATTAAGATAATCACCCAGTAATCAGAAGTTCACACCTGGAGTGCCCCCAGGCTATCAGGATGTACATTTCCTAACCTGTTAGAAAATCAGTGATGCTTGATTGATCATGCTTTTCAAGTTTGACAATTCTAGATGGCTCTCTAGTATCAGAGCCATTGATAAACAATTACATGTAAATGCTGTTTATTCAAAATTGTATTTAATTAAACCCCTCCTTAAACTCTATAAAATTTACTTCAACAAATGGTATCAGAAATAATTCTAACAAAATTTAAACTTAAAATTAAAGTCTTTTCATTGACACATGAAATGAACACTGTTTATCTGGTAAACTAATGATCAGTAGGGGATTGCATTGATGGTAAATAAGTGGAAGCATAATGATCACAAATTAAAAACAGTTTCATTTCTACAAGACCAGCACAAAGCATTTGACATTTACAAATCATCTCACATGTGTGTAGTTTAACCAGTGATAATAAAGCATGCGTGGTGTGGACCCTGTTACTTAATAAACACTACCATTGTGCATTGCAATAAAAATAGAGCTTCATGTATATAGTTATCCAAAAAAAAAAAAATTTGCTTTACAATTTGATGTACAAATGTTGCATGCAAACAAGTTCTTGAGTGAAGTTTATATGGACACATTATGTAAGGAAGTGGAAGTTAAAGAAAGCAATTGTGGATACAGATGCAGATCACACAGATAAACAGTTTATTAAGATACTACACTAGTAATAATGAAAGGAGAGAATAAGGACCTGAAGAAATATGGACATTTAAGATTAGCTGTAAATAAATTAGAATGTCAAAGTCTTTAAAACAAGAACCTATTCCACCTTTCCCCTCCTTCTTTATTAAGTAGAATACTATTTCTAAGTGATGTTTATTATTATTTATTACACTGCCCCTAGGTATTACATTATTTTATTGTGAAAAAAAAAAAAAAAGAAAAAAAAAGAAGAGAAACTTAATAATGGGTTTCCACTGTATAAACAATACGATCAATTTTCATTGACTTCTTATAAAAAAGATAATGATATCAAATAAATAATTTACAAGATTATATGATAGTATGATAGATTTAATTTCAAATTACTATAGGTGAAGCATTTACTAAACATACTATGGTGACAGTTTTATTCCACTATTCAAATATTCCATAAATATATTAAATAGTATCATATGCTTTCCACAAAGGTAGCTTCTCACAATTTTACACATCTTTTAATTCTTAACTAATTATTAGGAATCTACTGTAGATACATATAAAGTGTAATTCTAAAGATTACATCATCAATCTTTGGTGTGCCATTTTTAGCTTTAATGGTGTACATTCCTATCGCAAACTGCATGAAATGTATTAAAAAACTTAAATCTGTCATTATTTTATAACATGCTCTCAATTGATTACATGGTCATATCACTGATGTTCAAAAGAAGCAAATTTCCTTACAAAGTTATATCAGTTGCAGCATTCATTTAAAGTTCGTTCAGTAACCATAAAAATATGATTGTCACCTACCAACAGAAGTACTTTTGATTCTACAATGATCTATTGTGGGAGAACAGTTCTCTGTCACCTCCAAGGCATAATGTTTATGGTGCGTCATAGCCATTGTTAAGTCAGGTGTGAACTGAAAAACAATAATAAACATGTGTTTGTGAAACACTAATGCCCCTGGATTACAAAAAAGTGGAACTTTGAAATTTGTAAAGGTCACCAGGTAAATTATTTTGGTATCAATGTAAAGGTCTTGCTATAAAGAATGCATATACCAAATATGAAAGGTCTACCTCTTATGGTGTAAAAGATAAGACAAAGGTTAAAGTTGTTGTTGTTGTTTGGTTTTTTTTGAAAATTTCCAAAACTAGGTTAAAGGTCAATTTCATGGTGTTAACAAAGCTGGTATTGTTGGAAAGGTCTTCTCACAAGTAATGCACAAGCTAATTATAAAATTAGTACCTCCTACCAATTGAAGACTTTACTTACATTCAAATTTTCTAAAACTAAGTTAAAGGTCAATGTTACGATCACTAGGTCAAAGACTTTTATGACAATGGAAAGGTCTTGCCATAGGATTGCACATAACAAATATGAAAGCTCTAACTCTTATGGTGTAAAAGATATGAACAAAGTTGAAGTTCTTTTTTTTGAAAATTTCCAAAACTAGGTAAAGGTCAATGTCACATAGTCAACAAAGCTGGTATCATTGGAGAGGTCTTCTCACAAAAAATGCACATGCTGAATATAAAAGCAGTATCTCTTACCATTTGAAAAATGCCTTATAATGGATTTTTCTAAAAGTAGGTTAAAGGTCACTGTTAAGGTCAGCAGGTCAAAAATGTTCATCTTGATGGAAAGGTCTTGCTACAAGGAATACACATACCATATATGAAAGTTTTATCTTTTATGGTGTAAAAGATATGGACAAGGTTGAAGTTTTATGTTTTTGTTTTGTTTTGGTTGAAAATTTCCAAAAATAAGTCAAAAGTAAATGTCAGTCAACAAACCTGGTATTGTTGGAAAGGTTTTCTCACAAGAAATGCACGTGCTAAATATAAAAGCAGTACCTCTTACCAACTGAAAGACAAGGTTTATACTGGATTTTTCTATAAGTTGGTTAAAGGTCAATGTTAAGGTCACATTGTCAAAAATTCTGGTCGCTGGAATGGATACACATACCAAATATGAAAGCTCTATCTCAAATATGTTTTTGCAACAGACAGAAAGACAGGTAGGTCAAAAATTATATACCCCTGAATCTTCGATTCCAGGGGCATAAAATGAAAATATATTTTGATAGATTCATATGCTTTCAAATAATGATACAAATCATAAATCTGGTATTTCACACATATTTTGCAATCAACGTAACTCAAACTTTCTTATGAAAATGATATTCAACTGATCTAAAAAAAACGCATGAACACTAAACTCAAATTGTGCAAAGATACATGTACATTTTAACTACTTTTCTACTTCAATCACGTAACACCATAGTATAATTTTTACTTCATTTATAAACTATTTTCAAATCTTACCTTAAGAGTAACATATCCTAGATAAGCCTCTTTGGCTCCCTCTACGAATGTAATAGTGGACTCTGTTCCCCGCTCTATAATCACATTGTCTATCACATTGCCAGGGGCAGCACCTATCATGGTCACATTAGTGTCCACAAACAAATACTCTGTTAAGTACATTCCAGAGTGAATAAATATAATGGCAGTCTCCATGTCCTCAGAATCCACAAAACTGTAAGCTCTCTCAATGGAATCAAAATACTACAAAGCAGAAAGATGTTATATGACATATTGTCAATCAAAACAATTTATTGATTCTGCTACTTACTTATCAAATTCATTATTTCACATTAGCTTTAAAATTTTCTGCTGTTTATTTCAATATATTTTATTTTTGGATTGTATGTATCTTAACAACCTGGTCTGGCATTTGTTCCTTTGTGCTACATGGTATATGATCATTACATGTATTTCACTTTTCTAAGTAAGCTTATGATCTTCAAAATACAAACATTTGTCACTGAAAGTATTACAAACTTACAATAATATCCCGTCCTCTGAGTCTTCTATATTTTGGATTGTATGTATCTTGATAACCTGGTCTAACATGGATTCCTTTATGCTACATTGTAAATACAAAATCAAATAAAAAGAAAGATCACTGTTTTATTCATGATAATATGAATCGTAATGAGTAGATATCCAAAAGCTATAACAAGGTAAATTATGACATAAATCTGTATATGGGCTTCATTTATTGTCATTCTCTTTTCTTTGTCACTTTTGAAAAATGGAAAAGATTGACTTTCATCAGCATACCAATTGCTTGAAGCTCTCCTTCCACTGATTTTCATACTCATTTTCATCAGGTTGGATGAACTGGAAAACTCTGGACTCAGGATTCATCAGTGGGTAATCATATTCGAACACATCCTGGTAAATTCTCTTCCTATTAATCATAAATGTAATTCAATGAAAAAGAAAAAAATTTAAATCACAATATGTGTATTCATGCAGGTAGTATCATTCAACTGGATTCTTCCTGCCATGACTTATTTAACTCTTGTCAGGGAATAATTAAAAAGTTGCCACCAGAAGTGGTTGAACAAACTTAGTATGTAGAATTTATAATTCATATTCCCTGCAGAGCAGAATATACCCAACAGTGACATGTAAATCAGTACATATATCTAAATAGAGATGAATAAGGTAAGTGTTCTAATTCAAAATAAATTTACACCTAAATCCACTCCTTCCCTTATTATACACTCACAAAAATACTCTGTTTTGTGTGTTCTTGAAAAGAACACAATTTTTCTTTTTCTTGTAATTTCAAATGAAAATCTTGATCATCTTATTACACACACATACACACACAAAAGAATACTGAATAAAATTAAACCTGCACATACCACAGCCCGGGATCGTCTGCAATGGCCTTAAACCTTTTACACACACATGCTGCTCTGCATAAATCATATTCATACAGGTAGCTAAATATCTTGATTAAAACTTCATCTGGCATTTCCTCTTGTAGGTACTGGGCACCAATTGGACTTCCTGAGAAAAAGAAAAGAAAATATAGTGCTCCAATTTTAAAGTAAATTAACCGCATCAAAAATTTAATTTTGTAAGCAAAAATAAAGCCAGCTTGTGTTACTTATGTTATTCCAACATTCAAATTTTAGATCATCTTCTATTAAAACAAGATTGCTTAGCACATTAACTCCCATATGATAGGAAAAAAACACTGCACAGTCACATATGTTTATCACTTTATGATTTAAATGTCTTATTGCCTATCTTTTAAAATATAATTATGAATAGAATTGGATTAATATATCAATCAATGTGCCAACATTTTTCAACAATTCAAGTTATCAAAACACAGATAGCCATGTATATATTGTTACCCACCCTTCTCTCTCTCTCTCTTTCTCTCTCTCATTATCATTTTATGAATGTACAAATGACTAACACCATGAACAAGTTATCAAAATAATGTGTGTGACTACCTCAAATTGCCAGAAACAACACATGAACAATCACTGACATTTGCATTTAACTGTAAAGGCCAGTTTACAAGGTAAAGCAAGCTGTATACAACATATTACTACTTTGTTTGTTAATTTTATTCCAGCTTTGTTTAAAAATAGTCAAAAGTGGCAATACTGATCAGTTAAAAAAAAAATCTCTTCTTCTGAATTTTTACTCTGACAGGTTTTCACTAAGACAGTGATTTAAACTCACTGAATATTAGAACAATATATCAAACAGTCATAACTGTGATCAATTTTATTTGAACTTTAGTTTATTTCAGTCATACATTTTACTTTCACAAATGATGCATTACGTCCATTGTTAACAATTATTACTTTCCTTTGTATCTTTTCTAAAATCAAGTATTCTGGGTGTATTGCAGGTTATACAAATGGATAATTCAGTCAAAAGTAGGTCAAGCATAACAAATTTAAAACTTGATCTGTAACTATCCAAGACAAAGCCATTTATAAAATTTCAGTTGATTATCTTCATCCAATGAGGAAAAAGTCTGGAAAATCTCAAGCTGAATGATAGACAGACAGATGGATAGACAGACCGAGGGTAAACTAATAGTCTCCTTTGGCAAAGCTGGTAGGGTGACTAAAAATTAATTCCTTTTCGAAAGTTGCCAGATTCCTTTTACACCACGGGTCTAAATTAAGGACAATACCACTCATTCTTGGTTGCCAAACATTTTAGCCATGGGAACTGAATGGTAGTTTAAAATGATCTTTTGTTGTATTTATTATTTATATTGCAGTATATAACCTTTTTCAATTCCTTGATGCAATCTACTATTTTTTTTCAAGTGTCATGAGAGTTCAGATATTTACAGTACCTCTGCATAATGACTTAGAAGGTGACTTCCGTCTTCTTTTAGACTGGCTTTCTTCCTGTGATAATCCATAATCTGTTTGGCGTTTCCTTAAGTAATATCGTGTACTGTAGCTGCTCTCTCCTTGCTCCTCATCACTACTCCTTGAACTGGTGCTTTCTATAGCCAAGTGAAAATGGATCAATATTAGTGAGTTTGAAATTGTCCACCAGAGAATATCATGTACAAATTTAATCTTTCTATTGTATTATATAAATATATATGCCATTTTCAATTTATTCAACAAGAGCACCATCAAGCGGAACATTCCCTAAATCCAATATACAGGGGCATTATCTATTTAAAAATTAAACATCATTATTACATAGATGACATAATAAGCCACAAAAATATTATGATGTATCCATCCAGCGACCTTGACCTTTGACTTTAAAATTAATAAAGTTTACAACACACGAGTATACCCCCCCTCCCCCAAAGTTCTATGGTTTTGTATGATTCTTGCAAAATCAAGAAAATTCTACATTACAGTGGCCTTGACTTTGTACCCATGACCTTCAAAATAATTAGGGTTTGACAACTCAACATGTGGAACAAGCATGTAAGGTTTGATGAACCCTCAGTGCTAAGGTTCTTTAAACTTTGCCCTTAAGGCATATATACACAGAACAGTGTTAGTCCCCTCCACACCCAATTAAGGAGGCATAATTAATAATCTAGTGTGAATAATACAATAAAATTCTTTTACATTTCTAATTAGTGTTTACACATCCCTGGAGACATTTCTTGATAACAAACATCAAATCGATGGCTTTGCATACCAGACAGAACACTAACAGGTCAATATATTCCGCCTACAAACGTGTGTCTGTGCTAATGATGTTGCTATGCACCTACTTTCACTACTGCCAAAGAACTGTTAGCTTCTATAAACAAACTTACATTTTGCACTATTCCACAACCTACTATTGTAAAGGGGTCTTCACTGTTTGTGCACATTCGACACAATGACCCCACCACTTACCACTATTGTGTCGCCTCAAATCGGTACGTTTTACATTTAATCGTCTACGTAGCCTTCTGGTGCTACTTCTTGTTGATCGACTGGTATAACTAGGCATCATGGGGTGATAAAAATCAAACCTTGTCCCCGAAATACTAGCTCTTGGATAAATTCATAATTTACGCAGCCATATTGAATTTTATTCCAGTCTGAATGGCTGTTAATTACATTTATCACGTGATGATATTGACCAATAAGACTTTACTTCCGCGATAACGGGATCCAAAACAAGCCAATGTGACTAGACAAGACTTGCATACATTTTCTGCCTTTGAAAATGCCGCGACAACCAGTAAAAGGTGGTATGTGAAAATGAGTATATCCACGGGATTCCAGCTTGGTTCATACGGATATAACAAATTCAAAAGGACTATAAGGAAGGAAGAAAAACATTTACTTTCAGTTGTAAGATCGAGTGGCCATGTGGTTGTCAATAATGTTATACTGTAATAGCTATGATATTGTGTTTATAACAAAAATAAATATTTGGCATAAAAAAAACAACAACTTATATATGTGAACAAATGAATCATGCATTCATAAATGATTAAACAAAATCAAATAATATTTACAATTTTTAATTATTTCTTCAGTAATAAAGCTCTACAGACCAGGTATCGAACCGGATAGCACCAAACTAGTAATACAAGGGTCCCTGGTTCGATTCCTGGTCCAGCTAAATATGTTCTCCTTTTCTCTAAGACTTAGATCACAATTGCATATTACATCCTAGCATATCTGCATATGCAAAATATCAAAAATAAACTAGATGAGATGACTGACATTTCATTGTCTCCATTCTAGTGATTGTTTGATAAAATTAATGGCAAAGACATCTGTGAATCAGGTTTTGGTGAATCAGTCATGATTTACTTGTATAACTTGCAGGTTTTCCATGAGGCAGATGAGAGAAACAAAGGATTTTTAACTAGAGAGGATGTAAAGGTAGCAATAGCTGAGCTGTTTGGGTATAAACCTTCTAAGGTAAAAATATAGCTTCATATGCATAAGCAATAATTATAACTGTATTAGAGACTGATCCTGATGAAACTAACACCCCCTCTCCCTGCATAGCTCATGCAAACTGGGATACATTCAAAACATGCACCATTTGATTGCTTCATCAACAGCTGTATTCATACAATTTCTGCAATCACAGTATTACATAGTTATAAACCATCTATAATTCTAATTTCTGTTAATTTGACCAGTTGTAATCTTAATATATATATAATTCTAATGTTCTTGCCTTTGGTATCTATATAAATTGTGATGATAGCAAGGTTGGGCGGTTAAAACCACCCCCAGTTTTAACCACTGGTTTTAATGTCCCAGTCAATACTCCCTAAATGGTCAAAAGTGGTCAATACTACTTTTAACATTCGCTACGTGCATATTTAACTCATGACAGATGAGATAAACAAATAATTTGAAATATCAATATGACAAAAACTACTATTTTTAGATGAATGATTGTGAAAAAATGTTTATTTGAACTATACAATTGCTTCAATATTCATTTTATGGGTATGCTATATGCACATGTCCAAAATGACCCAAAAAATGGTGATTTTTTTTTTTTTTTTGGTCTTTTTTTTTTTTTTTTTGGTTTCTGTGAATTGAACAGGTATTGTAGAAATACATTAGAGGTTAAGGAGGTCGACACAAAACAAAGGTTTAAAAAAGCTGTTCAATCATTTTTAGCTACCAATGCAAGAGACACTTTGTAAATGCTTGTACAATTTATTATTATTTTTATCAAATTGTAGTGATTTTTAGTATATAAAATGTAAACAGTTAAATAATGTCATTTCTTCAAGCATTATGCAATTTTCATCAATATACCCTGCCTAAATTCCTTGTTGAAATAATTTTTTTTTTTGGTTAAAACTAAATTAATAATAATTAAGGACCCCATTGGAAATAAGCTTTTTTGTAGCTTTTATGGGCTATCCTTAGGTATTAATTATCAACTGTATGTCATGCTTCATGTTAAAATATATATTTGCATGTACACATTTCAATATTGCATAATGCTGAGATAATGTCTGTTTTCAAAATTGTATTGTTTTATAATCATGACATTCTGTGATATTTTTACCTGAATAAAATGAAATGAAATACATTATTAATGCCTACATTAAAGTTTACAATAGATAAATTTCAAATAGTTTAGCACAGTTATTGAAGGTTTTAAAGCAATATAAGCTGTCAAAATTGTTATTTTGGGGTCCCTAAAATTTAATCGAAATTTTGTAAACATCTACCTTCTAATACCTGATTTTATCGATTAAACTTTTGACATGTTGTATTTTTTGCATTAAATGTAAAAATTGTTCGACAGTTGAAATTAAGTCTTCCCGTACCTTAATTTTTCCGACATTATTTCCGTATGCAATGACCTAAAGTTGAACTCATTCGGCAAAATCAAATGCGCAAGCGCAATATTTCCGGTAAGCACGAAAGATGTCTGACACGAAAGGTTCGAAGCGAGGGAGAAAGCCGACTTTGACTGATTCGGGACGAAAAAGATATAAAAACATATAACATCGTTAACAATGCCAAAATAATGATGGTAACTAGATTTTATCTCACCTCGCCGTCCATATTTTAATGACCCGGATACAACCCGATCCATCCCGATCAGCATCAGAATCATTCGTGTCAACATCGGTTATCTTCGGGATTGTCGCTGACGATTAATCAGCTGCCGTTGTTAGGGTCAAACGGAATGTCGAGGAATATATTTTTCATCACGTAAAGGTGTGTAAACGATGCATAAGAGAGGAAATTCGATGCAGTTCTTTTTTTCAATCATATCAACGTTCATTTAACCTCTTTTAATGCCACTATAAAAAATTGCAATTTTGGCAGCTTATATTGCTTTAAGAAAAGGTTTAAACAGGTAGGATTTTTCGTGTGTAGTATTAATCATGATATTAACTAATTTTAATTAGATACACAGTGAAAGCTTGACAAGATTAATCAGATTAAATTGACAGATTTACAATGTTTACCTGTGATTATCATAATTGCTCCTTTACCTAGCCCTTGATAAGGTGTGAACAAAATTGTTAAAACAACACCATTGGTCATAAAATATTTATTTAATAGTTAAAAAGGTAATTGAGGACACCTAGAGTCAATCATGTAGACAAAATAAAACAATAAATTATTTCCTGCCTATTCAATTGGAATGCCACAGCATACCATTCTGAAAGTTTGTTGAAAACAGAGTTCAATCGTTCAATGGTTTCTTTTTTGCATGGCTTCAAAAGTGATACTATAAATTAAAATCCCCAAAAATTTTGATATACCACTGAAAATCTGCACATAGTACAGGTCAATACTTTGTCATACAACATGAAACCCAGAGATCCCATTGGGTTTCTACACCAATATAATAAAAATATTTCAAAGTGAATTTAATTATTAAAATAGTCATGCCAATATAAAAACATTACTTGTTTATATATTTAGTATAGTTTTAGCCATAGCCTTTAACCAGGTTTCATAAGTACTGACCATTCAAAATTTCAATTGACCAGTATTGACCGGTTTAAACCAGTATTGACCACTGGTCTGGTCAATACTAGTATTGACTGGTTTTTTGCCAACCTTGGATGATAGCCATTTCCTCATGAATGTATTGCAGTTAATTGTAAACAATGTGCATATGAATTTAGATAAATATAGTTCATCTTTTAATTAACTGAAATAAAAGTAGAACAGAAATATAAGAAATAAACTGCTAACACACTTCATGACAAATGCTGGCATGAAGGATCTCCATTCATACTCTCATGAATTTTCAAAAATGAAATTTATAAGTATTTCTTAAATGATCTTACTTCAAGATCAATCAAAACATCTGTTCTTGAGCAACCCTTGTATCAAATATGAATTAATTTCTAATGTCTCTATATTAAAAAAAATTAAGACCTAGACACAAATTGAAACTTTTTTCATGAAGTGTGACTTAGACTGTGACCATATTGTCTGAGTTCAGGAGCAGAATGTCTGACAGTAAGCAACAGTTGTGTCAAATGTGTGCTTCTACATTTAATATCTCTCCACTACTAAGGTATGACCTTCAGTCTCCTTATCCTTGGCTAAAATATGACCTTAATTCATTTTAATTAAATTACAATTACTTTGAAATTTCTTCATTAAATTACAATTGCTTTTCTAAGTAATCTGAATACTTAAACAATTGTTTTGATGAAGTGTGTAAATCAATTCCTGAGGAAACATTCAACACATATGTGTAATTACATGCACTGACAATAATAGTTATAGCCCTATGGATTGCATTTTAGCACTATAAGTTACAGAAATGTTTTAACATTCAGTCAGCATCTATAGTGATTGTGATGAAAAGTTGTCCTCATGCTAGCTGGCAATATTTGCCAACTGAGTGTCCCTTTATTTTGAATAACAATGAACTCTAGCTTTGATACTGAATGAAAACAATTAATTCTACCATGGTATGTTTACTTAGAAATTGGGTGCTTTTGTACCTCAGAGGGTATTGACCAAGGCTTCTATTGATCTGTGTGGAATCAATCTTATATCATTTTTGTTATCAAAATTTCTCATTATTTACAGAAATACAATTTTTTATGCACTTGATGATATTTAATGTTAAGGGGGAAAAAATGCAATTATTAATGCAATAATTTAGCAGTATGTCTGTCAACATTTCAAACATTTCTTTGGGGGGAATTTGGATTTCTTGTAAATTAATGAGTCACCATTTGCCATGCCTTTAAAAATATCTTTTTGGAAAAAAATCAAGACTTGAAGGGAAATTAAAAACATTCAAAGTCTTCAATAATCAAAATGCATCTTTTTCAAAAGTAATCAGAAAATTACATTAAAAATATATTCAAATTCTTAGCTGTAATTGATTAAATCAAATTACAAGTAAAAAGATTTTTCATGATATCTGATTACTTGGAAAAACTAATCAATAACAGCTGATTATAGTTAACAATTACCACATGTCTGTAAATCAGCCATCACTGGTCATCCTGATCAAGTGGAGGTCATCTCATTAGGTTGGTACTAAAATTTCATGAATGTATATGATGTATATATGCAACACTTGTCAAAACTAAAATGCTTGAATGATGATGGGTTAGAATCAATAATTGTATTAAATGTTTGATTTGCTAAATATGCCACTTGCCAAAGAATTGATATTGGACAGATATGTAATTGTTGTATGGACAATTTCCTCTCATATTACTAAATGATCTTATGAGGAATTTTTTTTTTTTTTTTTTGGAAGTATGAAGTTGACCAAATCATGAATACTTACGGCGTCACATATGATGATCTTGTTGGTAAGTATTTGATAATCTTTATTAGTCCCCTAGTGGTGGTATTTATGAGGACTTTAATTTAGGTTTGCAGTCCATCTGTCTGTCTGTCCAACAAATCAGTTTACTGCACTTTTTTCATCATGCTTGAAGACACTTATTTGATATTTGGTACATTGCTTAAACTTTACTTTGACCAAATTACAGGTCAAGTTCAAATTTTGTTGATTTTCGCTAAGTTATGCCCCTTGGACTTAGAAAATAAATGCATACTCCGTTTTCCACACTTTTTTTTGTAATGCTTGCAGATGTTCATTTCATATTTTGTACATTGCTTACCATATCAAGATAAAGATCTGCCCAGAGGTCATACTCTCACATGCACATTTTATGTTAAATTTGATCATGTAGATAAGTAAATTATAAAATAATAGCTGTGGTTTCTTTGCTAGTTACACAAGTACAACAGAGAGTACACATATACTTTTAAAGCAAACACTTGTATGAGGGCATTACTGTTATATTACAGGATCTAGTTATCTTTATAATGCAGAAAAAATACAGTGCTACATGCATGTATGACATATAAATAAATAAATTTATATAGTGCCTTTACAAAGATAAAGATGAAGAATGAAGCAATAAAACACAATTAAATGATAGTATGACATAAAATCTAACATCTGTAAAATTACCAAAATAAAATATTATTATTAAGATTGACAGCTAAAATTTATTTATTTATTTTTTTTATTATATTTATTTTTTTTTTAAGTTCCTGGGAAAATAGTAAGTACAAATAAAAAACCAACAAAATCAAACATTAAAAGCATAACAAAAGAGGTGGGTCTTTAAATCTCTATATTCATGTAGGCATGAATGAAACGCTAAATGTAAATGGTTTCTATTATTATTTTGTGTATCATTGCAGGACTTCCACTGGAAAACTACATGAATGTAATGTCTGAGAAAGTGGTTTCAGCAGATGAAGATGAACACATACGACACACTTTTATGGCCTTTGATTCACAGTGTAAGAAATAAGTTACATTGATTGGCTGAATTTTCTTCGTAAATAGTTTCATATCAGTATCAGCCTATTTTCCTTTTAGGTAGAGGATTTCTAGCCGTTGATGATTTACAGAAGGCATTCAGTCAAGTGGCACCCCATATTCCAAATCACACTGTACAATCATGTTTCAGGTAGGAATACAGTGTATTATTAGATTTTAAAATTATTTTAATTTTTAGAATTTACAAAACTGTTGGAATAAGTTTTAAATCATAACTAACAATGATAACATCAAATTAAACATAATATGTCAGTTTACACAAGTTACAACATTTGATGTTGTTGTTAGTAATTTTGACAACTCTTTTGTAAATTCCAAGTATGAAAATAATTCCAAAATTCAATAAAACACTGTTTTAAAATGTCCTTTTAGGCAGTAGCAGAGTGCCACGGATTGATGTTTTTAAAAAATCAAATCTTGAATGTAATACAGAATAACGGAACTATTATTTCCTTTCTGATTCCATAGCGGGTTTAATATTTAGTATGACCAACAAGATCTCATTTTCTGTGTTATTTTGGACAACTAAATAAGCACACTACATGTATTAGATATGATGAGTTCAGACATTAAGCATCATTATTAAAAGTGGAGAGAGCAGCAAACAGAGATAAAAGTTGCCTCCATATGTGTCTGAAAATTTTTAATTAGCAAGAAAAGTAGCTCTGCCCAAACCCCAAAATCATGAAAGGGGGAGGTTAGGTTATCCTTCAGTATACTTGGTACAAGAGTTCAATTTGCATTTGCACTACCATTTATCATGACTATAAAAAATGACCACCTAATAAATTGGGTGTTTGCATGTAAAGATTTGTGACAATAAGGGGAAAAGTGAATCGCATATGAAGCAAAGTGGGGAGCCCCCCCCCCCCCCCCCCCCCCCCCCAGCCTCCCGTTGCTATATGCTTTAAGATATTGGTGCACAAAAAATGTGCTTATTTACACTGTCATTGCATAGTGGGTGGTTGTTATATGCAATGACTCGAGAAAATCGAACAAACTGAGTCAATATCCACATATGGTAGAGGAAATATACAGTGCTGTATAAATCAGTCAGATATTTTTGTATCAGAAATGAATCATCTTTAGCCATCACTAATTTGTAGTAGTATACAAAAGTTGCCCAAGTGAAGCATAATTTTCATTACTTCTCTTTCCAATGAGTTCCATTTTTTTTTTTTTAGTTCTGATATCCCACATTAGTTTGAGAACTGAAAGTCATCACTACTTCATAGACAAGCTGGTCATAGAGGACATTTGTTGACTTTTAGGTCAATTTTGAACTATGCAAACAACAGTTACCTGACACACAGACCCTCTGAACATCTTGATATCCTACATATATTAAGAGTTACCAGATGTTCAGAGGTTCTGTGGCCCAAATAAATGATTAAAGGTCACCACTTTTTCTCTACATTTCAAACATGGGGAAGTAGGAACATATAATTAAATTTTTCTTGTTATTGTATTACATGAATTTTATATTTCTTTTCCAGAGAGCTTGATCGTGATGGAGATGGACGTATAAGTTACAAGGACTTTGACTTTATGATGAAATATGATACAAAATCTCATATATAAAAGAATGTGAACTGGAGCTAAAACTGGATTAGTTAATAAATATTAATAAGTGAGAGTAAATGAATTAACCATAGAAGTGCTGCTTCATATTCTTCAATAATTTATTTATGCAATGCAGAACTGGTCATAGATTAAATATTCATAATGCATTTTTAATCTATCTTTTCCATGAAAATGGGAAAGTACCGGACCACAGGCAATTGACATTGCAAACAAACAACAACAAAAAATACACATCTTGTAAATCACTTATCTGCTATTGATTATTTAGTATAGATGCACAATAGCAAATGTAATTAAGTGACTTTTTTGCAATGTAAAGTGTCAGTGTTGGGTATATGATAAAGTTGCTGATTTGGATCTAGCATGACAGGTTGCATGTTGTATACTGTCACTTCTTTCAGAAATTTCCCAATGATGAACAATTAGAGGATAAGTATTTCTGCATATCTTTGAATCATTGCTGAAATCCCACAGGAATGCTGATGACAGTAGTGTTCATTATTTAAGGTCTACTTTTCCTCTTTTGAAAACACTTGGAATTGCACCACAAGGGAAAATCTTGTACAATGACACAAGAGCTTCCATGCTTAAAAATAACAGATCAGATCCTGTTCAACTTTGTCACAATGAGAACTCTAATAGTTTGGTCAAATGCTGAGCACACACATAGTCCCTCTTTGTCAGGGCTCCAGTCAAAGGCATTGATTGGCTGGGTAGATAAGGTCACATTCTGCAACAGACTAAGGGTACCTGCCACACCCACATCCTGTTTATTCTCATCCTGCTTCACTCTCTGTGAGGGGTAGTTACTGAGTGAAAAAAAATCATATAATGTAATCAGCAAACATGATTACCTCCCTTTGTATTGTCCAGACATTGTACAATTGTAATGAAGAGACTGTGTACTGAAAGCTGCTAATACAATGTCAACTTACTATTTCCAGAGATACATTGAGCCATTTCCTCCCAATGTCATAAAAACATCTCTGTTTTGTGGTAAATGACGGGCTCCCCAAATAGTGGTTGATTTGTGGGCCTGTAGTAAAAAAAATATAGAAACATAAAGACTTATTTAAAATATAACTAACTTTTCTTGAAGACTGGTGAAAGTGCACACACACACAAACACATGCACACAAATATATAAAAAAAAAATGTCTTGAGGAAAATATAGACCAGCCAAGTATGTCTTAATTTGCAGTCAGTCTACACTGTCATGAAGGAGGTGCAGTGATACAATTTCAATTCATAAGGAATATTACATGCTAAAATTCATATTATATGTCATATCAGTCCAAGTAGCTCCATATCAGCCCAAAAGTCGGGGCTGATATGAGGACCAAAGGCTGATATGACATATGATATGGATTCCAGCATGTAATTTTCTATTTATTATATTTTTCAATATCATATACAAACAGTATAGTGGTTTGTTTGGTTTTTTTTTGGGGGGTGGGTATTTGATATGGGTTCTGAAATATCTACATAAATAAATATTTTCAGTGCAAGGTTTGTTTGTTTTTTTTCATTATTATTTCTTTTTTCTTCACAGTTTACAGATAGATGAAGGAATATCTGTTGCATGTACATTTGACATATTTTCTCTTTCTTTAAATTTAAACAAAGTTGATTAATGAACTTGTCAACAAATTTAAAAATACATGAATTGTATGTCATCATAAACAATAAGTCTTACTTATCATGAAGTAATTACAGGCCCATCATTCACCTGAGTCACCCTAGCCCTGCTGTTTTTCAACTGTTATGATTTTTAAAAAGATTTTTTTTTTTCAATCTTTACTCCCATGAAAAATTTCAAAGGGTCCTGATTTGACTGAACATGAATTCACACAACATGGGGGTGCCTCAACACCAGTATGACTCACATGACCGTACTATTCTGGGAGAATGTCAAAGTCACAAAGATCATGGTATGAAATTAGAGGTTTTGCCATATGAAATATAACAGTTCTACTTTAAATAGTTTGAGAGATATTGAATAGGTGTGATTTTTTAGAAGTAGGTCATACTCCAAACTTGACTTGAAACTTACTCAATATCAGAAAATTTTCATCTAAATTTCCACTTTTCTGGTCCAGTGATTCTTGAGAACAAGATTTTTAAAACATTTTCCCTACATATTCACATGTAAAACTTTGATCCCCTATTGTGGCCCCATCCTATCTCTATGGACCATGATTTGAATAAACTTGAATCTAGGATTCCGAAAATGGCGCCGCACAAGAGAAGACGTGTTAAGTGACAAGGTGCGATCGGCTGGTCAAGTTGACAAGTATGCATGTTTATCGACGTTTAGATATGGAATATTTTCGAATAGGTGATTCCATCTGATTCTGAGTAGCTGCATACTCTTTTTCTTCAGTGAATATGTAGCTGAAAATGCCTGTTGTAACGTCCACTGTACTGCACTGGGCAGAATCAGTATAATTATAACTAAGTATGTGATAAATGTCATTATTTAGCTGTCCTGCAATGTCCAAGGGCACCTAGTACAAAACTGAGTTTGATGATAAACAGATGCATCTAGATTGATGTACAAGTTGAAATTAATGTACATTAATAACTGTCAATAAAAAGATCTGCTAGGAAATAAATAGTACCAAAATACTGAATGAACTTGGGGAGTTGAACTGAAAAAATTGTGAAATACTCTCTTCCTATACAATGAAATTGACTGCATTTTTGAAACATTATTTGTAAATTATCATGAGCCTATTAAGTGTTGCATTTTATGAACAAATATTTATATATTTTGTATTATCTGATCATCATTAAAGATTGAAATTGCATAAAACTTTCTTTTATATATGTATATATATATAAACTTGGGTTTTATTTATCATTATTCATATTGTACATGTTTACACACTGCACATTGAAGAGTCTTCCAGTTTTGTTGTGTTTTTATCCAATTAGAATGACCTGACCATAAATGCTATTTCTTGTGTTCTTGTGGAGTTCTGAGAATTTATAAGAGTTGTTTCCCTTGAAAATTGTACCTTTTTGAAATATTTGGTTGTTATCTTGGTTATTTCCAATATTATCCAGTGCTAAAATAATATTTCCCATAAAAAGACTGGCAATTTTGGTTGAAAGTGTCTTTGGCTTTACACAACAATACTCAAAAATTTTTTGCTTGGTGTGTACCTGTTCATTAAGTAATAATAAAACATAAAATGTCTTCTTATCAAATAACCTAACTATATGGTCTTTCGCTATATGCGCTGTATTACAATTTTCCTGCTAATATGTGACACAATCTGATTAAAATCAGATCCTAATATCTGCTACACTAGTGTAGCAATCTACATTAGCGGATCTTTGGTTCTTATTTTAATCAGATTGTATGTGACAAAGTTGTAAACAATGTTAGTTCTTAAATATGAAAATATCAATATTGTGGTGGACACAGTGCCATTTAACTATTCAACATTTTTAACCATCACAATTATAATAAGTATAACATTTCTAACAAATTTATAATGTCTTCATATGAGTGAAAAATTCTCAAGTCGGACGTTAAACAATATATAATCAATCAATCAATCATCTAACAAATTTATAAAATCAAATCATGAATACACTTACACTATTTTAAAAATAGAACTATTCTACCGTACTGGTTTTTTTTTTTTTTTTAACGGGTTTGTGCATTTTTGTGCTGATATTACATAGATTTATAGCAATTGTTTTTCTGTCATTTTATTTCATTTATAAATACACAATTAATTAAAGAAATTAATGTTCCTGTTTCATATGCTGTTTACATTTAACGAAATATTTCTGTATTGAAATTAGGTTTTTAAGATAGGACAATATGTATTTAGTGGACTTTTTCTTATGACGTCTGTTGTGTATCAAAGAAGGTGAAGGTGGGATCAGCTCACACAGGTCTGTTGCAATATATCCATGTGTGGTCTGTCTGATAACTTAGGAAGCTGAACTCCCAAAAACACTACTTGTAAGCTGTGCTCAGCAATTATTGCAACTTTAGATAGAACAATGTAATTCAAACTGTCACCATGTACTAAACCTGTTAAAAAGAAATATTTCACTCATCCAAAAACTGCAACGTGAACAGCAGCGATATTAGTATTAGTAAGTTACCGTTAATTGAAATGTTGAAAAAAATATCTATAAAAGTACAGTTCTATGGCCAACTGGCTACTTTAAACTAGAATACTATAATCAATATTCTCGTTAATCAAATAGCTGTCAGTTTGATATCATTCAGTTTGATATCATTCAGTTTGATAAATGTGTGACAGGAAGTTGCTGAATACAGTCTGGGTTGTCACAGATATTTTAAAAAATGTATTTGCACATGCAAATATACATACCTTTTCAGAAATTGAAGCAAATCCTTTAGTTGGGTGTTGTGTTCTCATGTCATAACAGTGGAACTTTGCTTCCAGTGATGTAGCAACTAACTTGTTCATACTGATGTCTTTTCTGTCAAATTCGAGTCCACACACCTAATCAATGAAATATAATAAATCTGAAAATTGAAAGGGGTTCTTCTGCCTAATCCAGTATAATGTATAAAAGTTATGAAAATATCCACTTGTTGTGTGCCATGTAAAAGGCTCATTGCTTATTATAATCATGCCAATACTTTGATGTCCAGAAGAAAGATTTTCTCCAAGATACAATATAATGCATTTTCAATACATGTATATTACCAACTTAGTCCCACCCTGTGGCATGAACCCTGAAATCTGGGATCACGAATTTCACAGTTTTGTTAAACGGTTCATTTCTTATTATAATCATGCCAATAGTTTGACTGCTCAATGTCCAAGGGTAAAGAAGAGGATTTTTGAAGATTGCATTAATTTTGATAGTTTTGGTTCAGTTGTTCCACAGAAGAAGCTGAAAATATTCAAAAGTTTACTACTGACACAAGTGAGTGAGTCAGGTGACCTAAAAATGGAAATGTGTTGTTGATACAGTAAAACATGCTTATAGTGAAGTGATGGGAATGAACAATTTTGATTTGTTAAAAACATAAATCATTATATCCAGTAAGTTCATGATATGTTTTAAAGCAATATTAGCAATGACTTTTTGTAAGAAATTTCTGTTGTAAAATTTAGATGACAGAAAAGAAATGAGGTTTATAAACCTTTTTAAAGTAATTTTTATGGTGGAAAACCTATTTAGAGGCTCTGAATGAAGCAAAATTACAATAATTTCTTCTCATACAAAAATTTATTTCCATATAATGCTACAGTATATATTCAATAGAACATAAATCTTTATTCTAATAAAATCTTAAACTTAGTATTGATTTTATTGAGAATAATAATGGTTATTGATTGATTGTTTTGTTGTTTTCCACCACACTCAACAATTTTTCACTTATCTGGTGACGTCCAGTTTTTATTGGTGGAGGAGAGAACCCAGATGCAGTGTACCCGGGAAGAGACCACCAACCTTTCTAACCAACCAAAGTAAACTGACAAACTTTCTCACATATATTGGCGCGAGTGAGAATTGAACCCACGCCGACTAGAGGTAAGAGGCCTTGTGATTTTGGGTGTGATGCTCTAACCACTCAGCCACGGAGGCCCCATAATAATGGTTAAAGTTACATACTAAACATAATATAGCACATTTTATGACAATATTTTTTTTTTCAAGATTTT
Organism: Ostrea denselamellosa; assembly: GCA_024699665.1. Taxonomy (NCBI): domain Eukaryota; kingdom Metazoa; phylum Mollusca; class Bivalvia; order Ostreida; family Ostreidae; genus Ostrea; species Ostrea denselamellosa. Next base: position 17,094,973 of record JAMZEH010000014.1, read on the forward strand.
GAGCTAATATTGCTTTCAAATTACAGGGAACAAAAATTTACTCAATGTAAGGATCAATTCATAATAAATGTGTTTGCTGTAATCATGTTTTACTGTATTAAAATATTTTCATAAATTAAAAATCTCAAAAGATGACTCACTCCATTCTTGATGTTGGTTTCCCATCGAAGAGACATATTTCGCAGATCAAACAATTTGATATCACCATTATCATATCCTGCTGCAACACATCTGTCATGTTTGTTGTATGCATGGCCTGCAAAGGATGTAGAATACTTTTTGATTGATATTAATTGAACATTTTAATTATAAAACATTTGAGAAAGATATATAAACATGTTACCCATATTAGTTTATAGGTAGAAAATAATATTTTCTAATAAAATTAGAAATATTTTTCACATAGGGGACAATATTCATACTTTGTGGGTCCAGTAAAGAGACCCATCCCCCCCTCCTCCCAAAAAAAAATACCATTAAAGAATTTCCCAAAATTTAAGTGACAAATTTTCAAATGATACCTGTCAAATCTTTTTGGACTTTTATGCATGAGTGAATTGTCTTATGGGCAAGATGTTCTGTTTCCACTTATAATGATGAAGAAATGTGAAAAAGGATGTTGGGTTTTGTGTTCATTTTATCTTACTACAGATTAGTTGTGTCAGCACTACTTTCTCAATTCACCACTTTTAATCTTAAAATATGAAAGGGTACAAGGCCTGTTCCAAATATAATTTGTTTTGGTTAAAAAACAAATGGCTCCCCAGCTCCCTAAATTAAAAGTGCTCCAAATTATACCCTCTTTCCTTCATGTGCTGCATGGTACGGAGGAGAACACATGAGCAGGAACATAGACATTATGAACTGCACTTTGTGCATCGAGGAAGAAGATTCAACATCAATGTATGTGAATAATGCCATTGTTGTATGATACGTAAGTAATGACTGTTATGCTGAAGTACCAGTAGGAAAGTGAATACACCTTGTACATGAAAAAACTACAAAACACTCCTCTTTGATCCACTGTGAATTGTAGGAAAATGTTAGATCCCTGGGCCAGAATAATGTAAACATCATTAAACGATAATGCAGTATTGTACAAAATTAAGCCACAGGAGCAGAAGTATTCACCAGCAATTTTACACCTATCTTAGATCCACTATAACTTGGATCCTCCTGTCCTGACAATACACTTATCTACAAATGACAAAGAAGTACTGTACAAAGTTTCAAGTCTATCAGGTAAACCATACAGGAGGACAGGTGTTCACAAGCTATTTTACATCATCTACCAATCTTAGATCCACTATGACTTTTAGGAAAATAATTGGATACTCACATCCCAACAATATGCACATCTACAAATGGCAATGAAGCATTATACAAAGTTTCAAGTCTATCAAATAAGCCATATAGGAGTAGAAGTGTTCCCAAGCAACCTTATATCCTCCACCCATCTTAGATTCACTATAACTTTAGGAAAATAACTGGATCCTCACATCCTTACAATATGAACATCTACAATGTCAAAGAAGCATTGTACAATGTTTCAGTGTTCACAAGATTTTGTGACAGACAGATGGACAGAAAGTACAAAAACAATGTCTCCCTCTGAAAGACGGGGAAACATAGTAAATGTGTGAAATTGCTCCGGTCACATGATCATACCAAATGCTACAGCCCAGCAGTCCCTCTTGGTCTCTCCATCACTTGGTTCCATTGTGGCAACAGGATCATTTTTCTGACGAGGATCCCATACTTTTACTGCCCCTATGAAAAAACAATTTTAAGTTTATTAGATCCTTTTACTTTACCCTTTCTCTTCAAATGATAATTGCCTTTTAATGCATTTATTATTGATTTAATCATGCAAAAATAAAATGTGAAAAATAAATGTGATAACTTTAGCTACAGATCTGCAGCTCAGTCTGAAAATGTTGGGACAGACCATGAATGATATACTGAAATATGTACCAGTGATTTTTCTACACCCTATTTAGGTCCAAATACAGGTCTCTTCCCCTTTCAAAAACTACCAATATTTCCAAATTGAAGTTGCTCCCCCCCCCCCCCCCCCCAATTTGTGTTGCTTTTGTTAAAATGAATTTTTTTTACATACATGTATGACATACTTGAATGTGCATTTTTTCCTTGAACAAAGACCTATCATACAAGAATTTAGAAAAAGTAACTCACAACTTCAAAGCGTTGAGAAAGTTACAAAAGTAGAACTGTGACTGCTATATTTTCATAGAAAATTAATTGAACAAATGGTGTAAATGGTTTTAACTGTACTTTACACATCAGTTAAGATTAATTAAAATGCTGTTCATTTTTCCCAAATTTAATGAAAATGTTGATAATTTTTCCCAATCGTAAAGGCCCAGACCCCTTATGAAAAAGGTAGAAAATCACTGCCTATCACATATAATACTAGGGATGATTGATATGATGTGAGCCCTGTATTGAAGATTGAAGAAGGTTAGCATCAATGCCCTTTTTCAGCTCTACTATTCCCCGACTATTTAAGGCAGTGTACTCAAAGACTGGTGTCATTTGGTTAGTTTATATGAATGAGGTAGCATTTTAAAGAAGGAAGTGACTTTTGCAAAATGGACAAAATTGGTAAAAGAGCAGTGTTCCAATATTTGCATAAGAAAGGTTTAGCACCAAACGATATCCATACTGATGTGGTAGCAACACTAGGAAAAGATGCCCTTTCATATGCTACAATAAAAAGGTAGGTGGTGGAATTTAAATTCAACAGGCAGAGCCTTGAGGGTGACCCCAGTACAGATAGGCCTGTCACTGTTGCAACCTCAGAAATGGTCAATAAAGTCCACGATATTGTTATGACTGACAGGTGAGTTACAGATAGATATATAGTCAGTACAGTTAGCATTTCACAGGAAAGAGTACATTTCATTTTGACAGAGGATCTTGCAATGAGAAAACTTTCAGTTCATTGGGTACCAAGACTTCTGACAGTTAATCAAATGCACACCTGGCACAATTTGTCAAGTGCTAATCTAAACCTTTTAGAGTTAGATCCTACTAACTTTCTTCAGAGATTTGTTACTATGGATGAAACATGGGTCCATCACTTCACCCAAGAGGCCAAACAACAGTCTAAACAATGGAAGCACCCTGGTTCACCCACGCAAGAGAAGACAGAAACTGTTCCATCAGCTGGAAAGGTTACAGCCTCGTTTTTCTGGGATGCTGATGGTAGATTATCTCCAAAAGGGACAAACAATCAATGGCACATACTATGCATCACTTCTAAGGTAGTTACAGGAAAAAATTAAACTGAAGCACTGCAGAAAGCTCAGTAAAGGCAAGTTGTTCCACCAGGACAATGTCCCTGTTCACAAGTCTGTCATTGCCTTCACTGCCATTAACGATTGTGGCTTTAAATTGATTGAGCATCCACCTTATTTGCCTGATCTCACTCCATCAGACTTTTTGATCTTTCATCTATTTCCAAAACTGAAAATGGTCATTTCCAAAACCCACTTTCAGTCAGATGATGAAGCATACATTCAGTGAAGGACTTTCTGAATGGTCAAGAAAAGGACTTCTTTAAAAGTGGCATTGAGGCCCTTAAACATCGCTGGCAAAAGTGTATAGATAAGGGGATTATGTTGAAAAATAATGCAATATGTCCATCAAAATTCAAAACCTTACATATGAGGCTCACAACATATCAATCAGCTCTCGTAATATTCAAATAAAATCTAATTCATGGCATTGTTTCTAGCTAAATTCTTATTGCACGACTCTCTTGACTGTCCCAATATTTTCAAAGTAAGCAACAGATCTGATCTGCAGCTATGATAACTTTCTAAGATTTAAAACATATTTACCATCTCTGCTTCCTGTAACTATTTCTGGGGCACCCTCTCCAATTCCAAGACCCCCAACTCCATCAATAGTGTTGATGATTTCTTTATGGCCATTTACAGAGTACACTGGTAGCTCGGGTGTCTCCAAATTCCTTACAATGAAATATAATAATATATTGTAAATGAGAATTCAATGAAAATATAGAATTCTGTTGGTCTAAAACAGGATTGGATCAGTTAGAATTTACTTTTGCCAGTCTCCAGAAATTAATTATGACATGACATCATTGCTATGGTGTTTACTTTACCTGCGAGAAGAATCAGATTACATGTACAATATTGATTTTTTTTTTTTATTTTGCTGTAAAATTATTTTTCAAAAATGTTTTATGAAATCACTACATAACGTAAAAAATTGCTAAAATTTTATCTAAGATGAAAATTTTCATTCCAAAATGTAAAAATATTCAACAGAGCATGTTTCACAGATGTTAAACTAATGATGGAGATGCTGTTTTCTGATGTGTATCATTTTAACAATATTTCTTACTCCTGTTAAATGTAAAAACTTGTTTTCAAGACAAATTTTTCAGCTATTCAATCATTTGCAGATTTCATTTTTGATTATTTTTGAGACAAAAATCCAAACTAAACCTGAATATTCATTCCTCCCCCCCCCCCCCCCCCCAAAACATTGCTCATGAGATCCTGTATCATATATAGAAGTCTTCTTTGGTAGCACTGGATTATAGGGTGTTTTATGGGAGACTGGCAAAGTAAAATAAATTCTGTTAAATCATTGTACAAACTTTCATTTCTTACTTACCAGATCTGCATTCTACCATCAAAATCTCCAGTTGCCAGGTATCGTTGCTGTATACTGGATGCACCAAATGTCCCACATTTCAATGCTTTTGCTTTTTCTATCTGTATTATAAGTGTTACATTTAATTATGTTCAAAACAATAAACAATTGTCATTTATAGAGCTCTCCACTGCTCTATATTTTATATCTACAAAATCATTCATTCTTTTCTTCCAAAATCTAATTATGGTTACATTTTATAATTTTGATAGATGATGCTGTTGAAAAATATGTTTACATTAACAGAGGTTAAGACCTACATTTTTTTTTTTTTTAGATGTTTGCTGTTTTGAAAGATGATGTAACCCTTGTCTAGCTGTATAAAGATTACATAATGGTGTCTTTCAAAAATGGTCAAGAAAGTTCATATCTAGTATAAATACATCATAAATTCTGTGATATTAAACTCGGATAAACAAGCAGTGGTGATTTTAAAACATTTTGGATTTATCTGGGAGACTTTAGGAATTACTTTTGATAACAGATTTGTAATAATTTTTGTGTTAGTGAATTCAGCTCAGCGTTTCACTACATGACAGACACTGCTGATATTTGTACCTATCATAATAACTGTAAATAAATCTTAAATTTTGAATTGTCTTTGATATTGAATTCTGCTCGTTATTAGACCAATAGCAATGCATCAATGTCATCACAATATTACGAGATGAAAAACAAAAACTGCCTACAAATACCCATAAATATTTACTTACTTCTTTTACACAATTGAGTTGTCCATGTGCTAATTCATAAATTTGTAAAGCACCCGTTCCTCTAGCATGGCTACCCAGAACAACAAACTTTGCACTGCAAGGTATCCATTTGGTATCAAAGAGTGTATAGTTCAAAGACTTCTCTATATGGGCTATTATTTGAGGTTTGTCCATATTTCAATCATAAAAACTAAACACCAAACAAAATTTCAACTTAACAACGTGCATAAACAAGCAACGAGACGATTCTGGAACATAACCGGAAATATGCGCTCTTTTTATTTTTCTTTACTAGAGACTTAGCGAAGGGCGGTAAATCTTGATGTCTTTTTTTATTATTATCATTATTTTTTATTTTTTTATCGTGTTATTTCATTATCTTATTACATCATTATTTATTATCATCATTTAGCATGGTATTGATACATTTATACACTACGTGATAAACAGTGCTTTAGAAAGTACGAAGTTAAATATTTAAAGTTATACGGATTTTTCAGTTTCTATTCTAAAATTAGTGTACCCCTTTCATATCCAGTGTTGACTACGAAACAAAAACAGATACATGCTTTTTTAATTTTTTCTGTTGTGATAGTCTCAACACATATGTTATGGAGAGTGATAATTCATTGAGTGAATCAGTTGATGAGAGGCGACTACTTAAAAAGAATCAAATTACAAAGAGGAAAAGAAAGAGTAAAGACATTGATGTCAACAGTGGGAAGAATAGGAAAAGAACATTGCTTAACGCCACCGACTGGAAGGGAAAAGGACGTAAAGTAGTAAAGGAAGCTAAAGAAATACTCCCAAAGGATGAATCAGAAAGCGAATCCAATAATGAAGCTAGTGAGAGAGGAGAGGAGGATGAGTATGTGAGTATTTTTAAAAGATGAAAATTTCTCTTTTAATTTCAATTACACGTAGTTTATCAATCAGTACAGATCGACACCTGATGAAATAATCGGAATTACTGTCGACGTTTTTCATTAATTTACAAATACATATACTTGTAACTAAATGAGTCACAGTCTAGTTAATATTGAAATATCCTAAAGTTGCTGAATATATTTGAATATGCACCAGTTATTTGAACCATAATACATTGTAAAACTAAATAATGACTACAGTAGCAAAGTTCTCATCTTTCACATCAGTTTGATATCCTGAAGATTTATTTATTGTTTCAATTTATTGTAATTAATTTTAACAGGCAACAATAAAGGAAGGTAAGTTTTTGTCATTTAAAGTTTCTTCAAATTTTATTGCATGTAGCATGACATATTACTTCATGATTTGTTGTTTATGATGTGACAAATTGTTTGAAAAATCATGATATTCTTTTATAAATCTGTAACTGAAAAGTTCTGCAATTTAATTGAAAGAGTTTGACCTCATTTGACAGTATTTCTATAAAATGGTGAAAAATAATGCATTGTAGCAGTTGTCCTTCACTTAAGAATAATCAAAATGTTCATGTCCTAACACAGTAATAAGGAAACTTGTCATTCAGAACATGAAATTACTATTTAATTCCATTAAACACATTTTTATTCCAGAACTGTCAAACTTGTCTTTCGAAGAATTAAAGAAATTAAAGGAAAAACTGGGACTTAAAGTGTGAGTTTATTTATTTATTTATATGCTAGATATCAATAATAATAAATGGAAGGGGGCATATTGTTTTTATTTGTCTCCCTTTTGTTTGTCTGCAACTTTACTGTGTTTTTACTAATCTTTGAACTATGTAAGATACTTCATACTTGTTGAACTGAAATATCAAGTAAAACAGTTGTGAATGATAATTAGGTCAACATCATTGATTGATTATATATTGTTTAACGTCCCGCTCGAGAATTTTTCACTCATATGGAGACGTCACCATTACCGGTGAAGGGCTGCAAAATTTAGGCCTATGCTCAGTGCTCAGGGCCTTTGAGCAGGGAGGGATCTTTATCGTGCCACACCTGCTGTGACACGGGACCTCAGTTTTTGCAGTCTCGTTCGAATGACTGCCCCATTTAGTCGCCTCTTACGACAAGTAAGGGGTACTGAGGATCTATTCTAACCTGGATCCCCATGGGGTTCATTCATCAAGGTTAGAGTTAAATTAGCCAAAGTATGTGTTTTGGGCTTAGTGTTTTAGAAAGTTGGAACACTTCTTGTCAAAATTTCAATTAGAATTTTATCAATGAATAGTCTTTTTCAAAGTAAAGGAAATCTACTCTTCCTCTTTCTTTTCTGATATACATTTACAATGTTTTTAAATGAAAAGATATTTTATATGTGAATATTAATAGACTTGGATATAAATACTTTTACAATATTAATATCACAATATTTACTTGTCTTTAATGTAGATTTAACCAAGTGTTACATGGCGACAGAGGCGGAAGCTCAAGTGACAGGAGAGTGTTTAAAAGGGCAAACAAAAACAGGTATGAAATCTATGTAACATTGTTTGTGCATTTTGTTTTATTTTGTGTTAATTTCAATGAGAATATTGATTAGAAAAAGTACTAGTATATACTGCAGATACAAGTGTTTGTGTTAGTTAGGTTAAGGGTTGTCAGTATGAAGCAACATAAACTTTAAGGAATTGCAATGTTATTATTAGCATAGTAATAACACCATCTCCATACCAGATATAAAATTTTAAACATGGAAGATAACAATGAATGAAGACTTTGGTTTGTCCTTGTTTGTCTTTTATTTGTTGTTTCCCTTTCAACTCAAAAACATTTTTGCAAATCAATATTCAAAAAATCTTTAAATGATTTTTTTTCCCTTTTCAATACTTGCATGCAATAGATACAGTACATCATATTTTATTTGTATTGCATTAATGTGCCATAGATATTTTCTACTATCCATTTATTTATTTTTTATTATTTTTTTTTGAAGATAATGTTCTGAAGAAAAAAATTATTTTGTGAAGAATATGAAATAAAAATAGCTTTAACTTATAATATTTTATTTTCCTTTTATGTTAATTCACATTAATGGTATTAATCTAACAAACCGAGTATACTTATTTTACATTAAACTCATATAGATTTAATATTCATCATCAAATCTAGGCCAATGGAAATGTCATCAAAGAAGCCAGTTCCAAGATATAAGAATTCAACCCCTATGAAGAAAAAGGTAAGTTAACTTGTTGCAATGTCCACACAAAATCTACCTTCTTTTTCTATTATTTTTCAATCTGTTCACACATTTAGAAAGGTAAAATTTTAGAATGTGAACCAGATAGAACTTAAGAATATGAGCTAAATAGAACTTTTAAAGGATATAAAGTAGTCAGAACTTGAGAATATGAACCAGATAAAACTTAAGGATATGAACAAGGTAGAATTTAAGGATATGAACTAAGCAGAACTTAATGAGGTATACTGCATTTTTTATGATGGCTGATATCCTTTTAAAACATGAATGAAAATATGAATATCAGCAATAGTTGTCTTAATCCATTTAGATTTAATTGCTTAGATGAGTACCTCAATAGGCAATCATGTCATCTGCCGAACTGTAGATCGTGGGTTCAAGTCCAAGTTTTTTTTAGATAACATTCAACTAAAACTGCATTTTTAACTAAATAAAATAAATTTTGAAAGTTTTCAATTTCAAAATATTATTGTACATATCCTCTTCTTTTTATCATGGACAGGTATTGGTAATATTTTGATATTTAGATTTTTTTTGATATACTAGTAATGTTCCAATTGTTGCTGATGATTGATTGTCTGTTGCTAAAAGTCCTCAAATTGCAGTGATTGATTGTGTTTGTAATTGTCAATTATGTTTGATTATGTATGACATTACATATATATGCAGTAACAAATTCTTTACATGTAATTCAATTTTAAAACAAATACAGGAGGCCTATAGGAATCACATTGTCTGTCCTGCCACCTATAGTTTTTTTTATCATGAGGTCAAAGGCCAAGGTCACATCAGACCTTCAAACCAAGTTAAATACACTTTCATTATGACACTACAGTATATTTTGAAAAGCTTTTAACATACAATTTTTGTAGTCTACAGAAAGTTAGTTGGTCACAGAAAGACACCAGTAGATTGTGGGCATATGCCCATCTGCCTGTCTGTTTGTCTGTCAACATTTTCATTTTGACTCAATATCTTATATCATTTTCAACAAAAGCTTTCATATTTTATATAAAGATAATGATCAGTAAATGCAGATTTGCTAAAAGAATGTAATCATTCTTCTCTGTCATTACTAACATTAATGTGTCATTGACACTAGTACATGTAATGTATGAAATGTTCAGTGGGACCCTTTGTGACAGAATCAGTTTTCTTGTCAGGGTTGGGTTCAATTACTTTAAAGTGTATATCAATGTAAATTCTTCCAATCAATTTCAGTGACAGTTACACAGTTTTTCACAAAAGCAGTTGATTATTTCAGCTACTTTCATAAAAGTAATTACATGTAAATTCATTTCTACTATTAGGGATTTAACTTTAAAATTTCTAGAAATACTTTCAGGAAAATTCCACAAGCACAATAGAATTCATGCTTGAATATCTACATGAAATCTATTGATTTTTATACTATCTCTTGCAGTAGATGTTTGCACCTAGACAAAATTTGCCAGGAACATTTGTTAGGATCGTGGTGCACTGAAAACAATATGGGCAATTGGTTATTAACACCAAGGTCATCAGCCACATTGTCATAGAGTATAAAAAGAATTTTCATCCCCCCCCCCCCTGTTTTTTTTCTTTCATTGAAATCAGGCATGTAATTGAAAAGCAATTGCATTATTACAGATATTTCTAGACTGTATCTAATACATTAAATTACTTCTAATTGAAAATAAACTCAATTACAGATACATTCCATTACTTAGACAAAAGAAATTCATTATATCTAATTACATTGATGATTTCAATTACCCCATCCCTGTTTCAAGTTGATTTTTAAGAGTGAATATTTAATATTGATTTAATTGATTGATGGTCTTTGTATTATTTCAGAAAATGTACTGATTCCCCATCAATATACAAAACTAATTATTGTAGTGGGAGTTTTCTCCCTTTGAAATGCAACTGCAGATAAATGCTAAATATCTTACAGTGGTTATAATTTGTTAGCTACTATATACATTATTATTTATTTTCTTCATTTTTTTTGTATGTTTTACACACTTAAGTTTCATTCTAATGAACTTTTTTATAATTAAGAATTGTTCAGATTAGAGATAGGATTATGTAGAAAATGTGCAGGACATTGTTTCAAAAATTTGTCTATTTTATGATCCCTAAGACCAGGGTGCAAATTCTTACATGGGAATGAATAGGAAAATTCTTCAAAAGTTATTTTCTCGTGAACCACAAGGTCTACAATTTGACAAATTAACATGATAACATTCTTGTGTAAAATGCATGTATATTCAAGTGTGTTGACACTGTGATTCCAGAAGTCCAAATAGGGCTTAAATGGCAGTTCATTTTTTGAAATATCATTGTGCCAAACTTACGAGTCTTTATCTCTGTGTGAGCAAGATGATTCAGAGGAGCATTGTGGTTCATGGGCCTCTTGTTTTCTTGTGCTAGCCCCAAGATGACTAAAATGTCACATTCTGTCTGTTAATGCTGATCATTCATTGAATGTTGCAACAAAAATAATATTCCTATCTACCTAACCATGAATCAAAGCAACAATTTAAGCCCAAGATGAACATCATTACAAATTTTCAAGCTTCAGACATGTTAATGAGGGTCTTATCTTAGAAACATTATGGCAGATTAGCATTATGTCACACAGCAGACAAGTTGCAAAATTAGGGTCTTCAATTGCTGATGTATGGTTGAAATTGAAAAAAGACATGCATTATGATTGCAGACTCAGAAATGTAAAGTCACACAAATGCATATTCACTACCTCACTGTGACCATATTGATTTCAAGGTCAATTAGCAACAAAGTTTCTTGGCTGAGCCAGTCCATTTAAGCTTAAGCAATAAAACATAACATACAGCCCAAAGGATAATTCCTATTGATTTTGAAGCAGACAAAAAACCTTCCGTAAATCATTGGATTCACAACAAGTGAAAAAACTTGTCAGTTACACATGTACATTAAAAATATTTTGAACATCATGAGGTCATTTGTTAATTGGGTAGAGTAATCAATTTATTGCAATCTAACCTGTAATACAGATATTAAAATGCATACTTCTTTTTATTACTTGTAATGTATCAGGAATTAATGTACAGCAATTTTAATAGATATATTTTAAAACTTGTATATTTATACATTAGACTTTTATGAAACGTTCCCTTAAGGAGGAATAATACATTGTCATAATGGCCAACTTCCTCTATGAAAATTGAATGAAATTATAAATATCAGCAATACATGTACACGTATATTGCTTTTAAACCTACTCACCTAACTGGATAACTCAGTAGGTGTATGTGTCAATTGATATTTCTGTATTTAATGCATTCAAGTCTAGCAGAGTTTTTAATTTTTTTTCAGATTATTTCTATTAAAACTGCATTTTTAACTAAATAAAGTAAATTTGAAACTTCTAAATTTCAAACTATTATTGTATGTATCTTCCATGTTCCATTCGTATTAAATTTCCCTAGTGTGTCTTTCCTTAATGCATTTAGGTAACTAGAGACCCAAGATTTGACGATCTTTCTGGTCAATTTAATGATGAACTCTTCAGCAGAAGTTATGGATTTCTCAGTGACATAAAACACAGGGAAATTGGGGTATGGAAACTTGATACAAATTAATGGAGAAAAATATCATAATATGAAACCAACAAAATTCTATCTTCATATATATTTCAACTTATTTACAGAAAATTCAGAAAACATTCAAGAAAGAAAAAAATCCTGAGAAGAAAAAAGAACTTCAGTACTTATTAAACAGAATGGTATGTAGATTTAAGACTCATGTTGAAACAGATTGTCAGGTTTAGTAAAATCTCATACTTTGTTGATCTTAGATAAAAATATTCAGTGTTTTTATGCCATTTTGTTTGTAAGAAACAACAAGAGCTATCTGCTGGCAAAAAGGAGGAGCAGAAAAGGATAGAAAGAGACTGGAAGAAAAAGGAGCAGTCTCGAGTCAAGGAGGGCAAGACTCCGTTCTACCTCAAAAAATGTATGTCAAACTGATCGTATTTTTACACAGGTGTTATTTAAAAAAGATAGCGAGAACAGACAAGTGTATATTTAATCAAACATGTGAGCCATAAATTCTGACCATGTAAAAGCAATATATGTTAATATGATAATATGTTAATTTGTATCGGTTGTGTAACACATGTATTTACACTCACTGGTTATTGTGTGATCATCAATACCTGTTGGTTATAAATAATGTATTGTAAATAATATTTTTTTTTGCTTTTATCAATTTTGCAGCTGAAAGACGAAAATTGGAGTTGGCTGAAAAGTACAAAGAATTGCAGAAATCAGGGAAAGTAGATAAATATCTTGGAAAGAAGAGGAAGAAAACAGCTCAAAAAGAGAAGAAAAAATTACCTGTTCAAGCACTTTCATAATAACTGCTGAGTTTTGTTAACCATTGGATTAAGTTTTTAATTGAAGAGTTGATAAAGACAGCATTATTTGAGAATGTTCCACAATGTTTGAAATAGCAGAGAGGTCAATGCTAAACAGGGTAAATACTGTTTACTGGACTGTGCAAGATGTGTTTTGTTTATTTATTATTTTTGCATATTCAAAATCTTAAGTTACAAGTCAAGACCAATTACAGCTGTGCAACATTAATTCTCTGATGATATTTCATTGTTGATCATATTAGTGCACTGTGATTGCACAAAAGTTGGCAAAATATAAATAACATGAAATATGAAGTACATAGCATCGTTTTTGAAATGCATTTATAACATTCAACAATGCTTTGCAATGTGTGTTTTAATATTTTCATTACTGATCAATTTACAAGTCACTATGTGTTTGTTGCATTCCTCTTGATATGAACCAAGGTTTATGGAAAGTCAAAATCAAAGCTTAACTGTCCGGATTTTAGTATATACGTTCTGTGCATATTACCATTGTAATAGTTAACAAACTTTTATACCTGTTCAATAACCTTGATATACTTCTCACTACTTAGTACAGTACGTATCTGGATATTTGAAAAAAAAAGAAAGAATTAAATCATTAACAGAAGGCACATGAAGAGTGCGCTCTTCAGACTATGCCATTGTTAAGGAGGTACTCTACGTCGTCATAATGGCTGACTTCCTTTAAAACCATGAATGAAAATATAATTATCACCAATATTTGTCTTCATTTCAAAGTTCAAAGCCTAGCTTAGTAGTTCAGTAGGTTAGCACGTCGACTGCACAACTATAGATCGCGGGTTAAAGTCCAGCAGGGATTTTAGATTTTTTTTCCAGATTACTTTCTACTAAAACTGCATTTTTTGACTATATATAGTAAATTTGAAAGTTTTCAATTTCAAAATATTTTTGCATATATCCTCCATTTTTCATCCACATCAAATTTCTCTGATGTAGCATTCCTCCTGGTCCGTATTTACCCACCCGCATTCTTATCAATCAATGGTGTATTGGCCGAGCTAGCGAAATCAACCCTCCTCAACTGACTTTGAATTCAATCAATAACGTTATTACGTTTTCAGATATATGGGTTAATTCATTGTTGAGCATCCCAAAAGACACAATTGGCAAAGATTGATGCTGTAGATTACTAAATCATCGTGAGGAATTTACTATCGCGTAATTAGCGAGAAGCACGTACCATTCGCGAAATTAAATTTCTCGCTTTTATTTTTATATTGCTGAAGTACATGTACAAATTCTTGATCAACAGTCCACTCGCGATTTCATATTTTCGCGATTTGATGTCTACAAGTCATTTAGCGATATTAAATATTCGGGTAAAATAAGTAATTTACAGTATTATGGGTTAATGTATATATTCTTTGTATCTTCTAGTATTATAGCTTGCATAGTAACATCTGTAGATTTATGCTGAATTCTGTGTAAATAACACGATACTCGGTCGTTGTAATATTAATATTTACTGGTGGTTTGGCAGTAAACAGCCATTACAGTGTCATAGAAGCTCTGACCTTTCAAGATGACAATTAAAAGTTGTAGTCATAGAATTACAAGTTCATTATATGCTCAGGCCACATTTAGTGGTATATGAGGTACAAATTATATTTTACAGTAATCACTATTTGATTACAACAGATGTATCCACATATAAAAGAAAATGGTAAGAGAGAGGGAAAAAAAGATATAAGAAATACACAATGTAATTCTATCTCGCTAGCACGACAAAGTATAGATATTTGGTGTAATTATCTACATTATTTACATAGTGGTGAATATAAAAACAATGAAAGAATTGAGGATTATTTTCTTAGTCGGCTTGTCATTTATGAATATTACCCCCCGTGCTTCCATGGGTTTTATACCCTTATAACAGAAATAACATTGACAATTTATTCCTTAAATACTTTAACTGTTCAAGATACCCCTCGTGTATTCATATCGTGTCGGGCGAGATTTAGAAATAATGGTAAAAGTCAAGATCATAGGATACTCAAAAATTTGTCATAGAATTTTGTAATACTGTTTGTAAAGGTTTGATTATTGCTATAAACCCATATTTACCACAAAATTTTCCAAGGAAACCACCGTTATTTTTGTATTATTTAGGAATCTTGGAAATACATTACCCAAAAATAGATCCTTTAAAAACGTGTTTTTAATTAATGCATTGTATTAACGTACTAGAAAATCCCACGTAAACACGACAGACTCCTCATTTGATGCGTCCAACGTCTTGGTTATCCTATAACTACCGTTTTCGAATATGGCCTTCTTCAGTGAAGACCCTGTCACATTTTGAACAATTGGAAGCATATTTTATCAATGAGTATTGGAATAATGTAGTCACAAATAAATGTTGGTTGCAGTACTAGAAGGCGATTCATTTAATACATACAAAGTAACATTCAATATTTGTTTATGTGTGTTAGTTACGTCCCATTCAGAAAAATATTCACGCGAAGAAAAGCATCGTCAGCCTTAGGCAAAGTGCCACCAATGTTGACATATATATTTAAGTAAGGATTCTTTATCGTGGTAACGCCTACCGCGACACAGGACCTCCGATTTTTTTAATGTCAAAAGACGGGTATCTATTTAAAAAATAATAATAATTAAAGAACATACACGTTCACGAAAAGCAACGAAACGAAAAGTGACGAAACAAAACGAAAAGGAAGGAAACGAAACGAAATCAAATAAAACGAAACGAAATCAAACGAAGAGAATTTAATATTCATCCTCATATAAATGCAGAAACAGTGGAGTATAATGCCTTTCCACTGGAACACCGTCTGTCTATTTGGTGAAAATGAGTCTTGTTCCAATAAAACTCACAGTAACAATTTACATTATCTAAATAACATTCCTACTAAATATCATTATATCCTTACCTGCGTCCATTGATGAGGTATATGCAATGAAAATCGCTAAAAATAGCCAACATTTATTAGTGTAACGGATGCGCTTAGTTTTATTTTGTTTTTATAGTTGCCCTAAGGTTAGCACGTCGACTGCTGAACTGTAGATCAAGGGTTCGAATCCAGCAGGAGTTTTAATTATTTTTCAGATTACTTTCTACTAAAACTGCATTATTTGACTAAATAAAGTATATTTGAAAGTTATCAAAATATTATTGTACAGACATCAACTTTCTCTAATGAAGAATTCCTGACAGAAGACAACGATATAATTCCGGAGCAGGTTCGAGACAAGCTTAGAAGTCTAGGTCAAAGGTATAATTTCATAAGTTATATGAATACCTACGTATACATTTTTATACTGCATTTACAATTACGTTTTGTTATTCTTTAAGTTATAAATAGAAATGTTTTGTCATGATAGAGACATTCTTAAACCAGACGTCTTTTTTCCTAATTGCAAGAAGAGAGAAGTTTATCTTCACGTCAATATCATTGCTGATACTTGCATGTATTTATTAGTGATGTTTCTAGGGGGGGGGGGGAGGTGTGTGTGTGTGTGTGTGTATTTTTCTTTGGTGCATTGACGTTGTCTGGCAACTCTGGAAAAAAAGTGCACCGCCACGGCACATGGCACACCCGTCAGATCTTTATTCATTATAAAAAGATAAAAGTGCAAGACACAAAATGCTGTAAATCTTAATTGATGCAAAGATTGCACCAATTTGTCTGAAGTAAAATCAAGATTTATTCCTTGTAATGTGTCTATTGCTCATTGTAACTGACTTGTCAACGTATCTCTTGAATTATTCAAATAACTACGGAAATATCCGAAACATATTTTTATTTTATTATATATGTTTAGATAATTTAATTCACATGGTATGAATGACTTAATTTGGGTTGTACAAAGAAAAGGAGTGAATATTCCAAGCTTTCTTATATTATTCTCATAAATTAATCTTTAACTGGACAGATGTAATTCAGTTTTTATCAAAATGATGCTTGAATCTCCAGCTGAACTCTATACACCATGGCTTCCTCCCATGGGGCTAATGGAATCTTAATTGGAACGACAGATTAAACTGCTAGAAACATTATAATTCCGATGAGACAAATTCCTCTGCTCTGTGATGTGCTTGTTAAGTCTTTGCAAATTTTGTAGTACAATACTATATATATTTATATCATTAATGTTAGAAACAAAATAAGTATGCATATTAATTGCTGTGTAGCTACATTTTATGGGTGAAAAAAAGTGAATAGATGTGATGTGTATTGATGTAATAAATAGCATTACTGCATTATTCTCTAACATATGTAGGGATTACCTCCCTTAAAACATTGTTCTTTTATAAATACTTACCATTTTAAAAGTTTTAATGACCTGATTTTATACATGTTTGTTTGCTGTTTTTCGCCACACTCAACAATTTTTCAGTTATCTAGTGGCGTTCAGTTTTTGTAGGTGGAGGAGAGAACCCAGATACAATGTACCCGGGAAGAGACCACCGACCTTCCGAAAGTAATCTGGCAAACTTTCTCACATATATCGGCGCGAGCGAGAATCGAACCCGCAACGACTAGAGGTGAGAGGTCTTGTGATTTTGAACGCAATGACTTAACCACTCGGCCACGGAGGCCCCCTTTTATGTATGTGTGATTTTTATTGGAACAAGACTCATTCTCACCAAAAAGACAGACGGTGTTTCAGTGGAAAGGAATTATACTCCACTGTTTCTGCATTTATATGAGGATGAATATTAAATTCTTTTCGTTTAAATTCGTTTCTTTTTGTTGATTTCGTTTCGTTTCCTCCCTTTTCGTTTTGTTTTGTTTCGTTTCCTTCCTTTTCGTTTTGTTTCAGTTTCGTTACTTTTCGTTTCGTTGCTTTTTGTTTATTTTTTTGTTTCTTTGTTTAAAGTTACCCCCAAAAGACCCGTGACTATGGGCTTGTGGCGAAGGATCCTGCACTACAATGTTATTCGTTGACGCCGAGATTCGAACCCGGGACTTCCAGGTGGCGAAGGAATGTCCTATCCATAAAAGTGAATTTAATTCACAATACTAGAAATGCAATAGATCTTGCATAGAGGTTTAGTAATACGTATCCGAAAAGAAATAATTTTCCTCATATATGCCCCTACACTTTAATACATAATGCAACTATTAAGAAATGGATTAATGTGCACAGCATTTTGTAATAACTTTGAACATGGTAATATTGCTAGATAAACCAAAGTGGAAAACAATTCAGTGATTGGCATGTTATACAGGGGCAAATATTTTTCCCCAAAACAGCATTCAAACGACTACAACTTACAGTGGAAGTGTGGAAAATGGACCAATCCATACTGATTGTAAGTTGCATTGGTGTGATTATCTATCATGACACATGATCTCGAATGAGATTTTTTTCTGATTTACTGAGGTTTTTTTTTATATTCTTATAGAAGTTCTGAGCATTGTATAGATTAATGCGATTGGCAAGTATATATTTTAACACAACATATTATCGTCACCAACATATACTTTTCATGAACGCATGGGGACATTTATTATTAGCCGTCGGCCACTCAGTCTGTGACAGAGACTTTAACCGGATCCCTGACTTTGCAAATACATTTACATATATTTCAAAACACATAGTGTGTGTGTGTGTGTGTGTGTGTGTGTGTGTGTGTGTGTGTGTGTGTGTGTGTGTGTGTGTGTGTGCATAGACCTTGTAAAAATACTTTTTGATCGATGTCCAAAGGAACTGATGCCCACAAAGAAAATTCTTGAATTTGCCTGTTAACTTTTGAATGTCAAGTTAATTTTGCGGGTAAATTCTAATGTTGGCGATAACTCGGACATCTAACGGTTTTGCTTATTCAAGACAGATTGCTATTAAAAAAAATCTAATAGATTTAACTCGTTTCAATGTTAGTTTTAACGGGCAACATCTTAAAAATGGTTTTATACTTCATTGATTTTTGTTTTTCTTTTACATTGTTCTCTTATGTTGCCTCTACCTTTGTTTTGCAGTAGCAAGGCGAATACAAAGACAAGGATTAAAACGCTGTCTTTCAAATCAATGGATAAAACACTTGGAATTCAGTGACGTTCTGAAGTAAGTGCAGTGAACTTCTGAGTTCTTTTCAACAGGAATCTGATCATCGTTCCAGTCCTCAAAATTGCAATGAATACGAAACAATGCCGCGATCAAACTTGAAAGGGATATTAATAATTAATAAGAATATGCAATACCGAAAGGCGCATTCATCTGCGGAATAATTCATAAATCATTGATTGTATAAAATTGTAGGTCTCATTGTTCAAAAGAGAATATTTCTTACTAGCAGCATGAGAAAATGCCATCTTCTGAAAGACCGTTCATTGATTTTTTTTCCTGTTAGGCATATCATTCAATAAGAAATAGATGTTAGTAGTATAAAACAACACAATTTGAATGCTGCAAAAGACGAAACCAGATGTTATGACCAGATTGGAAGGGTGGTGGTTGATACTAGCTTGAGCGGATGTACATATCGATGGCTCCGAATACAACCATACTAACTTTATTGCAACGCGTAAGAAAAATATCATATGGACAAGTAAAGTATAAGAAATTACTCTATTTATACAGGTATTACAACCATTAATGGCGTGCAAATAACGTGGGTTTTATAGTTATCGGCAAATTTAACAGTGGTAAAATTAACCTGTTTATATAAGAAACAAATTTCGTTTTTGAAAATACATTAGGACATGAACTGAAGCGCTTTGAAACACGTTAGCGCTTCATGAAAAGGCGTTGTAATTCATTCCCTCCAGTAATTTCAAACATGGAATTTATTTTTATATTTACATTTTACTTTCATTTGAGTCTGAATTCTCAGAAGTTAAAACAGACTTACTATATTATCAAGATTCATAAGCACATTGTTCACAACTTCATTGCATTCATGAGGAAATGGCTATCATTATCAATTGTTAGAGATACTGAAGGCAAAAACATTGGAAATAAATACGGCAATATGTGTGTGACAACCGACTAGTATACCATTAGAACATGAGCAGTCCATGAGAAATTTGTATTATATCGATACAAAAGGGTCTAAAACAGTTTGTCGTGATTGTAAATTCTATAATATACTATGTATTACTTCTACATTGCACTGTATTTTTCTATAGAAAATCTTCAAATTCTCAATGTTATTATAGGAGAATGACGCCAGCGTGATATCACTATCGAACAACCATTCACATCTATAGACATTGCATACTCCTACAAGAGCCTCAATTAACTTCCCTGCATTCCTTATATCCTTCCGGACTCTTGCATTCAACGAACTCGTTCTGACTGAATTTGGTCAGAAGAATCTCTAAACAAAAACACAAATATATTAATCTGTTGGTACTTTCTTTCATTATCGTTAAATAATTTTTATCTAATCGACTGAATCCTTAATATCCCTTGGAAATGCTAATATCGCATGTATTTAATTACACAAGATTTGTTATATGACTTGAGGTAAGAAAAGGTATTTTCCAGAAAACGAAAATACTGCTTATAGTATTGCAAAAACATTTATATATTAAATTAGAGATTATTTTTCTAATCTATCATGCGTCCAAGAAATCGTCGCGATGATAAAGATATGGCTGAATTTCCGGAAAATTTATTTGCCAATGCTGGGTTTCATTTTTGTTTTTGTAACTTGCTATTTTGTATTGTTAACATAAACCGCCCTCACCCTAAATGTTTCGTTTTCGAAATATTTATGATCGAGTGCTAACGATTTATGTTACATGTGTGATTTGTGTTAAATTAAATTGGAATAGATGAAACATTAATTAGTGAACCTCGAATGGAAGTGGAATAAGTAGGTTGTTTGTTTTACGGGGATTTTTCACTCATATTGAGATGTATCCCGTGGGGATCCGAGTTAGAATAGATTCCAAGCTCCCCTTGTTTGTCGTAAGAGGCAACTAAATGGTGAGGTTCACCAGTCGCGGTAGCTCAGTGGTTAGAGCGTTCGCTTCGTTCCGGGAGGTTGTGAGTTCAAGCCCGCTCGTGCCATGACCGCGTCAAACCTAAGACGTTAACTTGGTAGTGATTGCCCTTTCGCCAAACGCTCGGCATTTAGAAGTGAGAATAACAGACCTTTCAGATATGACCTTAAAAACGGAGGTCCCGTGTCACAGTAAGCGTTGGCACGTTAAAGAACCCTTACTGAGCGCTAAGTATAGGTCTAAATTTGTGGTACTTCACCTACAGCTGTGGTACTTCACCTACAGCTGATGACGTCTCAATATGAGTGAAAAATTCTCGACGGGACATAAAAAACAAAGAAATAATCTTCGGACGAGACCACCAAAACCTAGGTCTCGTGACAGCACGTGTGGCACGGTAAAGATCCCTCCCTATTCAAAGGCCGTAAGTGCCGAGCGTAGACCTAAATTTTGCAGCCCTACACCGGCAATGACACCTTATTTAAGACATCACAATGCAACACTCTATATCTTCTGGTGTTACGTTCAGATTTCAAAACGAATTCAAACAATAGCATGACGTCAAGGTACATTTTGAGTTGATGCAGGTATCATTAATTTTTAGCTTACCTGAGCTTTTGTGATTACCTGTTGTCCATTGTCCGTCTGTAAACTGTACACATTTCGACTTCGATCAAGACCCAAAAGACGAGTTTCAACCAAACTTGCCATGAGTCAATTTTAGGTAAAGGGGATTCAAAATTGTTCAAATGAAGGATCAAAAACCTTTTCAAAGAGGAAATAACTAAAACTACTGAAAATATGCTGGCGTTTTTAAAAATCTTCTCAGAAACGACTGGACCAGAAAAGACAAAAGTTAGGTAGTAATTGTACCCGAAAATAGTGACGTAATCAAACCCGCGACCTACGTTAATCACTAAGCCCAAGTCTAAATTTGTAGTACTTCACAATGCAATTTTGTAGATATTTTGTATTTGTAGAGCTGGCGACATCTCAATATGATTGAAAAATTCTCGACGGGACGTGAAACAACATACCAAATTATGCTCTGCATCTTTTCATAACACAGAACTATCTTAAATCTTATAAGCTATATTTCGCTAATCGTCACCAATAAAAGGACGGGTCAGTTTTTAACCTTTCAACAATTCACCAATTCATTGATGAAATGGTAATTTTGCAAACGTTAGGTCGAGTGTGTTAACTTTTGTCCCTCGTAGTCGAAAATTGTTCCTTTGCAAATGATAAGCGTTCGATAGCTTTCTTTCCGAACATATACACGGATTTAAGGCGTAAAGCTTTTGTAATTATCGTTTGTGGCAAGAAAAACGATTTTCTTTGTTTACTTACCACTGGATTAAAAGAAAAACAAAACAAACAAAAACATAAGATAATATAAATACCAAAGAATAAAAAAATATTTTTTCCAAGCATGTTACATCGCAAATAGCAGGTTGTAATCCAATCTGTAAATTAATCTCGTTGATTGATTGTTTGATGGACGTGTGTTTAATAATATGCCATGCTTAAAATATATATTTGCTCAAGAAAGGATATTTATATTTGCAAATAATTTTCCTTAAATGATCCTACTAAATATCAAGCCAGCTAATTTCAGTATGAATTTTTAACGGATCAAGAAGCCATCCATAACACGTGGCGTATTTACGGTTAGGATCGTAATTTTGTTTTCCAACTATAGAGTTAAAAAGTTCACTATAATATGTGTTTTGTAGGTACGTGATTCAATCTTTTGAAAAGTTTTTTTAACATTGTTTATTTATTTATTTATTTTTGATAAACTGCAAATACACACCATTCATTCACTTTTCAGAATGGTATACTCGTATTTAATAAAGAAATTTATACACCCCTCCCCCCCAAAAAAAAATAAATAAAAAAACCAAAAAAAAACCACAACAGCATATGACTGCACAATGTTTGCACCAACCCATGACACCAAAGATGATATATTTAAGCTGAATTTCCCACCTTTCCCTTTTCACTGTGCAAGGTTAGTAAACTTCCTACCAATCCTACTGACACTTGTTAAATAATACTTTTTAAAATTACCCAACACAGTCCACATTCTTTAAATATACTCATATGTACAGAAAAGGAGGGGAATACTAGTACCGGGTTTCAATTTACTACACAGCAGTGGAGTCTTTGTTAAATATATCACAAGCTTGTTATTATGAATATTAGATGTTGCGTGATTAGGGGATCGTGATATCATTTTGAATGGAAACTCACGTATCACATGAAGAAAACCTCTTGATAAAGAGACGACTGTTGGCAATCTTGAGCGTGTTTTGTTTTTAATAATTGCGCTGAAGTGTTGCTAAAGACCACTTTCAAATTTCGTGGATTTAAAATGCCCACATATGACAGTAATTTGTATTTGCATAAATTAAAAACAATTCATCGACAGATAATAAAAATCTGAAGGAGGACTGGTGTATGAGAGCGTAATTTATGCAAGGTTATCTTACAGTCCATGTTAGAAGACTTTGTATTAAATACATAAGTTTGAATCCAAAATTATTTAGCTAAAAGTAAATTGATTGATTGATTGTTGTTTTCCTTCACACTCAACATTTTTCAGTTATCTGGTGGCGTCCAGTTTTTTATTGGTTGAAGAGAGATTTATCCGGGAAGAGACCACCGTCCTTCCGAAAGTACACTGGCAAATTTTCTCACATATATCGGCGCGAACAAGTGTTGAGCCCGCGCTGACTAGAAGCTAATAGTAAAATAGTCATCGTTATTTACAAAGTAATCAATATATTCAAACCAATTAAGAGCACGTGCATGCATGTATTTTCATAATGGTACCACACGTTGTAAATGTATAATGGAAATAAGTTTATTTTTTAAGCAACCCGAGGAAACAAATTAAAATATTGTCTATATAAAATTTTGAACATTTTTATAGTCGGCAATACACACTTTTTTCAAAGAGAAATGTATACAGGTATATATAACCTACGACATTCGTTTTACAAAATATTGATTTGAAGCCCGATGGGAAAACTCTGCAAAACGAGGGACACTCTTAAAGTTCGTAGAGTAAGCCTATAACTTTTTAACGCGATTATGAAGTCGCACGATTTTTTACACAGAACTTGCGTAATCATTCCTCTCTCGAACGGTATCACGGTATGTGGCGCACGAGGTCCACGTGCGCGCTGCGCTGGGTATTTTCAACACGTGGTTTTATACACTATAGTAAAATATAGCGTTCAATGTGGATGAAAGAAAACTCTGAACAGAGGGTATATTGTAAGATTCGAGCACACCTCGGGTTTCCGTCAACAGAAATTCATGCTGATTTGCAAAAGGTTTATGGAAATGGTGCTTTGAAATATGCTACAGTTTGCAAGTGGGTACGTCATTTTAATGATGGTCGGGAGTCAATTGAAAATGACCCTTGAGTGGATAGGCCGGTTTCCGTTTTGACGGAAAAGAACGTTGCCGCTGTGAAAACATTAATTGAGGAAGACGCACGTTATACAGTGAAAGAGATAGAAGAATTAAGTGCCATTCATTCGTCAAGTGTTTTGAAGATCTTACGTGAACGACTTGAGCTTCGTAAAATCTGCGCGCTCTGGGTGCTCCATTTGCTCACTGACGAGCAGAAACAAAGTCGGGTTGGACTTGCATCGCAAGTTATAAAAAAAATATGATAAATATTACCCACGTCGTTTGGAAGAGATAGTTACAAGTGATAAAACCTGGATCTATCATTTTCAACCCGATTCTAAGGCTAAAAATAAGGTTTGGGTTTCATCTGAGGGCGACAGACCTGTCATTGCGTGCCGTTGCAAACCATCAAACCGCATGTTGTATGCGATATTCTTTGATTCGAAAGGTACAGTCCTTCAAATTCCAGTCCCGAAAGGTAGTTCTGTCACTGGAAAGTTTTAAAGAGGAAGTGTTCTTGCTCAACTTGTTGATTTCTATCAGAAACGCAGACCGCGCACCAGTGTCCGCGGCATCAAATTACTCCATGATAACGCACCGGCCCATAAATCCGCTACGGTACAGGAATATCTGAAAGAATCTGGGCTCGATGTCTTAGATCATCCCCCATACAGCCCTGACCTGTCCCCCTATGACTTTTGGTTGTTCCCAAGACTAAAGGAAATGCTGGCAGCTCACCGTTTTGAATCCCGTTGTCGTATAGGCAGTGCGGTCTACCAGTGTTTGCAACATATACCTAAAGAGGAGTACCGGGTGGCGTTCCGGAAATGGGTAGATCGGTGTAAAATGTGTGTTGAGGCAGACGGGGCATATTTCGAAGGTCTCGGATGAATAAAATTTTGATATTTCAAGCGGTTTTAAAAAGACCGCCCTACTCTACGAACTTAAAGTGTCCCTCGTATAACAGCTTTACCTCAAAGGGAAAACTACTACATGTATATAGTCAATTTTGCGGGAGGACGCTACTACAGAGAAAAGGCTACTATAGAAAACTGGTATTGGCAAGACAAGAATTATGGTATTTTCTTATTCTCACAGCCATACTTCTTGCTGAACCAATATGGCTGCGTGATTTATTTTAAAGAGTTATGTCTTGGAGAAAAATATAAATAATAAATCTCACTTCGATGTACAAAACTGAGTCAAGTCATATCACTAGGTAAAAGAGATAATTAAAAGGAATATCTCTGTAATTCAAGGGAAATCCTCCTAGCTTCTCAGCATATATATAGAAGTGGTAAATAAATGGATTCTAAAAAATTCTAAAGAATGTTTAGTAAATTTGAAATCGCAGAACAT
Organism: Ostrea denselamellosa; assembly: GCA_024699665.1. Taxonomy (NCBI): domain Eukaryota; kingdom Metazoa; phylum Mollusca; class Bivalvia; order Ostreida; family Ostreidae; genus Ostrea; species Ostrea denselamellosa. Next base: position 17,120,697 of record JAMZEH010000014.1, read on the forward strand.
TTCTCAAATAAACAGCATCAAAATATGACTTTTCAACACTTATACGACCACACCTCACGATGAAGTGAAGACTAGACTTTTTGACACCACAAACTGTTGCTTCTTTAATTATAATGGAAAAAGGAAATATTCATATCTAGCGATCAGTCATCAAAAAATTACTTTGTTAAAGTCCACTCTAATTCCACGCACAAGTACTCTGAAGTTAAAATTAAAAATATCCTGGAGTTTCTCAATGACAATGTCTTCTTATTCTTTGGTAATCAGGTATTCCAACAGTATGTTGGAATTCCCAAGGGCACGAATTGTGTTCCATTGTTAGCTGAAATAAAATACACCACAGAGTTCTACACATCGGCTTCGTATTTAGATATTTTATTGAAAATAGATGTTAAAGACAAACTGACAACTCAGTTTATGACCAAAGGGATGGTTTTCTGTTCGTCTATTGTCGACTTCCCATATTTATTTAGCAATATTCTATTATCACCTGTATATGGTGTTTATATATCTCAACTGATTTAGAGCCTCCGGGGCCGAGTGGTTTGAACATCGTGTTCAAAATCACAAGGCCTCTCACCTCTAGTCGGCGCGGGTTCCATTCTCGCTCGCGCCGATATATGTGAGAAAGTTTGCCAGTTTACTTTCGGAAGGTTGGTGGTCTCTTCCCAGGTACGCTGTATCTGGGATCTCTCCTCCATTAACAAAAACTGGACGCCACCAGATAACTGAAAAATTGTTGAGTGTGACGGAAAGCAACAAACAATCAATCAACTTATTCGATACGCAAGACCTTGTTTTGCGTATGATCAGATTTTAAATCGAGGCAGGCTACTGACAAACAAATTGATGTTACAGGGGGTTCAACAGTCTTGTTTAAAGTCAGCATTTTGTACATTTTATGGTCGTTATTATAACGATCTAGTTTACCAGTGCAACCTGTCATTAGGTCAAATGTTGTCCGACGTGTTTCATACCAATTGTTAGGCCATTAATGGAACACTGATTCTAACTGCAGATTGCTCCGATTACCTTATCGGGATGTGGGGCTCACGGCAGTTGTGACCGGTCGACAGGGGATACTTACTCCTCCTAGTGACATGATCCCACCTCTGGTATACCCTTGGGTCCAATGTTTGTTCAGCTCTTAATTTTGTATCCCTTATAGGAGATATGAGATTGATCACTGTCCATTATCTTCAAATTCTCTTTGATTTTGAGAATACATATACCTCTACAAGAATGACAAGATATATTTTTATCACAAAAGAAATATCAGCAAATCTTTTCGCAAAAGAAATGTATATTCTTTAGTAGCAGGCAAATCTCTTATGAAAATGCTTTTCTCAAGAGATATATATCTAATGAAACAGATGAGTTCTCCTTTGTAATAAAAGGAATCATTGTACATGATAATTACTTATGTACGTAAGTACTAGCGTAACGCTATCATATTTATGATGTAGAAAATGTGGTTATTGAAACTATTAGAATATAGCGAAATGATGATGTTGTGGTATTGAAACCACATGGTTTATTATTTTTTGTTTCAAAGTTCAGTTTTCTATCTGATACGTCACCAACTGTAGGTGAAGTACCACAAATTTAGACCTTTGCTTGGCGCTCAGGGCCGTAGCAATGAGGGTTCTTTAACATGCCAACGCCTGCTGCGACACTGGACCTCCGTTTTTAAAATCATATCCGAAAGACCCGTGATTCTCGCTTTTAAATGCCAAGTGATTGGCAAAAAACAATTTAAATCCGACACCAGACACTCAATATAAAAAGTTCCTTTTACTTAAAATTATTACTTTAGTTTTTGTCAAAATTAATTTTCAGTTTCCGTGTCTGATAATATTGATGTGATTCCTTTAAACATTTTTTTAAAGTAACAAGACATCGTAAAAAAGATTTTGATCTTCTAACCTCACTGGGTTAAATTATTTAGCCTTTATGAAGCATGGCTCAATATCATTAATGAAAATGTTAGATAACGTAGAACTAAGACTACCTCCTTGTTTGACACCATATTATTTTTTATTAAATTTTGTTTATAAAATTAGCGAGAAAGCTGTTACACTGGAAGATCACCTCCAGTCAAATCAACTACATGTTACTCAACAATCTGCATATCATACTCGTTACTTGACTGAGACCGCTCTTCTTAGAGTCCAGTACGGTATCACAACTGCTTTGGATGACACCTCATGTGTTGTTCTTTTGATGTTAGATTGATCCTCTGCTTTCGAAGTGATTGGCCATAGGATACTTATCCATTGACTTATATATTCCTTTGGTATAACTGGGTCTGCTTATCGTGGATACAGTCGACGCATCGTTGTTGGATCTTCGGTGCAAACTAATTTCCATTTGAAGTTTGGTGTTCTGCAGGTATCTGTTCTAGGTCCAAAATTACATAAGCTGTTCGCAAACCCCATCTGCAACACTTGCCGAAAACACAGTATGGGATTTCAGTGTTACACGGATGACACACAGCTGTGTATGGTTATGAAACCTAACAACTTGATCCACTTAACATCTAAACTGGAGGCCTGCCTATCTGAAATGAGCAGTTGGGTGAACATCAATATGCTGAAACTGAACAAAGAAAAAACAACTCGTTGTGTTTGTGCAAAAACACAAAATTAAGGATGTCAGTGAGTTCTCCATCAACTTTGACAGAAAGGAAATTAAGATAGCTTGTGTGAAAAATCTTTGTGTACTTCGACTCATCCGGTTCGTGGTATTATCAAGTCATGTTACCATCAGTTACGTAACATAGGACGAATATAGCCATTGATCTTTAAGAGTGCGTATAACACCTTAGTGTGTTCTCTTGTTATATCTCGGCTAGATTATGAAAATTTGTATTGTATGCAAGTTCTGTGCCTCGGCTTCAAAAAATCCAAAATACGAAGGTGCGTCAATTACGAAGGTGAGTCAATAAGTAACTAGCCTAACTTATTTCCGGTTAAGATCCACCTCTTCTTTTTCGATGTAATTGCCCTCTAATGTGATGTATTTAGTCCAACGGTGTTCAAGTCCCATCAGCCCAGAACTGAAAAAGGTCAGGTTCCTTTCCATTGACCCACTCCTCAACTACCGTCACGAACTCTTCGTCAGACCGGAAATGACGTCCACGGATATCCCTTTTCAAGTTTGGGAATAGGAAGAAGTCGCTAGGAGCTGGGTCAGGCGAATAGGCAGATGTTGTAGTAATTCATACCCGTTTCGCTCTATAGCACCCATTGCAACTTTGCAAGAGTGGACTCTCGCGTTGTCCTGTTGCAGCAAAACATCTTTAGAGAGTTTACCTCGGCATTTTCACGGATGGCGGTTCTCAGCTGATCTAGCAAGTATGCATAGTACACTCCAGTTATTGTACTTTTCTTGGGTAAAAAGTCTAATATAATAATGCAAAATACTGTGGCAATCACCTTGCTAGCAGATGCTTGCGTCTTGGGACCCCGGCCCTACCCACTGACGACTATAAGCTTTAGTCTCTGGCTCATAATAATGAACCCAAGTCTTATCTACAGTCACCAAACGCAAATGAAAATCATTGACCTAATACGCTTCAACAAGGTGCTACATACTGATGCTTTGGTTGTCATTTGCTCATCGCTAAGGAATTTGGGGACCTAACGGACTGTTAGCTTCCGCATACCTAAACAATCATGTAAGACTGTTGAAACCTACCATGTGAAATGCCTAATGCCTGCGCTATTTCTTCCACCTGAATTCGCTTATCAGTGTATACCAGACACCGAATTTTGTTACACATTTCTTCGTCAGTGGCTTCCAGACCTGGCTTCATCTTGTAAAGACGTTCTAACGCGTTTGAATTCCTCAACCCAAAATTTAACCTTATTATAAGATGGTGCAGAAGACCCATCAACATCAGTTAACTCGCCGTGTATTTACTTTCCCTGTGTTGCCTTTAAATACAAGTACCAAATTATAGCACGGTACTCAACTTTAGATGAAAAGCATGTCTTTGCATCTCTAGCTATGTTTGACATTCAATATCTTGTTAAAAAATAACTCGATACACGTGCAATTTTGTACCCAGGTATAAAACATATATCGAAACAAGGCCTGAAAATCGTGACCATCTCGGTAAATCGGAAATGGGATAGGCTGGTTATTTATTGTATTCGTAACGCAGCTAGTTTTTTCATGAACCAAGAAATATGACATCACACCCGTACTTGTAACTTATACTCAAGATCCAAGTCTTTAAAACATCACCACTTTTATCTATAAGAACTCGTCAAAGTGTATTCAGCAGAACGATTACTATGTTCTGAATATACACCAGCACGATCACTACGTTCTTAAAACTCGATATATCTCGTCCAGCAACGCGTATGGACCAATACATTTGGAAAGAGATGGTCTGATGTGTCTGGTGCTGCTCTGTAGAGTACATTGCCCAAAACGATAAGATATGAAACACATTTTACTCGATTTAAAGTGTCTAAAAACTTTTCTTTTAGAAAAGTACTAGTATATAGATCCAAACTACTCTTAGATCTTGATTCATCTTAATATATGGACTGTGTACAATGTTGTATTTGTTTTTATGCAAATACTCATGTTTTAGCGTGTGAATTTTGATCTGTTGTCCTATATTTTTACCACTAAAACCTGCTTGATTGTAATTGATCAATTGAAATATCGAACCTGTTCTTAAGTCAAACCCGATTTTCAAGCAATATACAATTGAAATGTATTTATAAACTCGTCTGGTCACATACCTCTGTCAGCAAATGTAAGTCTGTATCATATAATGATGCCTGCATATCATTAAGGATAACCAATGCATTTTCTGCTGTTTATTTTAACTTTTTGATATGCTTCAAGCAATTGATATGTGCTTTCTTATGTAAAGTTTGGATCCCAATTTTAGACCCACCCTATCCCGGCGGCCATGATCTGAAACTTGCATCTACACTATATCGGGAAGCTTTCATATTAGTTAATCTTTTCTGATCCAGTGGTTCTTGAAAATATTTTTTTTAGATTTTTAAATTGCGGTAGGTCAGTGACAGAGCGTTCTCTTCGAAACCGGGAGGCCATGAGTTCAATCCCTGCTCATGCCAACCTAAAACCCTCACCTTATTCTTGCCTTTTTTGATTATCTCCCCTTGAAAGGGAGCGTTGTCCTTCATTTGAACAAACTTGAATCCCCTTCACTCAAGTATACTTTGTGACAAGTAGTACTGATATTGGTCCATTGGTTCTGAAGAAGTTGGAAAGGTGAAAAGTCAATACATGATGGACAAAAAGGATAGCAATGAAAATCAAATGTAATATACACCTTGAAGGTACGTGGAGTTCAATGTAACGTTCTTTTTTTTTTTTTTTTCTTTTTTTTTTTGGTTCAGTTTCGTGGATCTCATTCAATTAGAAACTCGGCATTACATAGTATAAAATGAACTGTTTTATTAAAAATCTGTATCTTTCACAGCTCTCTGTACGTTGAAAATGGTTTTCTTTTGGAAACGTTTTCATGTGAGATTACATTTAGAATGGTACACATTATTGACAGGGACGGGATCGGGTGCTTTGGAGAAGTAACATCTCGTGTGGATCGGCCACACCCACCATGAACCTCCACATCCCGATCAGGTAAACGGACTAATCTGTAGTAAAAATCAGTGTGTAAAGAATGGTCCAACAATTGGTATAAAACACGTTAGACAGCCATTTGACCAGTGACAGGTTGCATTTTCAAACTGGATCGTTATAACGGTCACAGAATTGGTGAAATGCTTACTTTAAACGAGACTGTGGAAACCCCTGTAACATCAACTTGTTTATCACTAGCCTGTCTCGATTTTAAAACTGATCATTTGCAGAACAAGCTCTTGCGTATTGACCGGTCGTGGTAGCTCAGTTGTTAGAGCGTTCGCTTCGTAACCGGGAGGTCATAAGTTCGAGCCCCGCTCGTGCCATGGCCGCTTCAAACCTAAGAAGAAAAATAGGTAGTTATTGCTCCTTCGCTAAACGTTCGGCATTTAGAAGTGAGAATCACGGGTCTTTCGGATATGACCTTAAAAACGGAGGTCCCGTGTCACGGTAGGCATTGCCACGTTAAAGAACCCTCACTGCTACGACCCTGAGCGCTAAGCATAGATCTAAATTTGTGGTACTTCACCTACAGCTGGTGACGTCTCAATATGGGTGAGAAATTCTCAATGGGACGTAAAACAAACAATCAATCAACAATCTTGTGTATTGAATCAGCTGCGAAACATGAACACCATATGCAGTTGATAATGGAATATTGCTTTATAAATATGGGAAGTTGACGATGAAGAAACTGGAGTCATCCTGTTTGTCATAAAGCTGAGTTCATAGTTTGCCGTAAACATCTATTTTCAATTAAAAAGTCTAAGTACGAAGCAGATGTGTAGTACTCTGTGGTGTCTTTTATTTCGAGTTCACGGGGTATATCGAATCAACACATGCATGAAAATAGTTGGTTGGTTGATTGTTTTACATCCCTTCGAGAATTGTTCACTCATACTGAGACGTCACCAGTTGTAGGAGAAGGTGAAGTACCACACATTTAAACCCCATGCCTTGTGCTTACGACCGTAGCAGTGAAGGTACTTTAAAAGTGCCAACGCTTGCCGGGACATGGACTACGTTTTAGGTTTGTCGCGACCATGGCAAGAGCGGGTCTCGAACTCACGAACTTTCGGTTACAAAGCGAACGGTCTATTACTAAGCTACCGTGACCGGGTGAATGAAAATAGATAAAACGTCGTCGATATATCAAATGTCGAGGCAATTGCAAGACATTTTTATCTTTCTTTCTTTTTTAATAGAAGCTTTTGAATAAATTCTGCCTCATGCGAATATAAAAACAGGCCAGCTAACAAAGGAAGACAATTCGTGCCTATAAGAATTCCAACAGACTGTTGGATATCCTGACCACCATTTATGAAATGAAACAAGAATGAGTCCTTTTTTTTATTATTGTGGTTTGTTTTCATGTTATTGTTATTATTATTATTACTGACCGAGGTTGTATTTTGTTTTGTTTATTCATTTATTTTGTTTTACGTGAGCTAAGAAAAACTATTATCTTAAGATAGATTGTTGCACCAAAATTTTATATAATGGCTTTTTAAATATGAAATATGATTTTACATCGAAAAAGTGATGTGTTTTCAGAAATAATGATAAAAATGTTTTGTTTGAAAGTAAGATTTTAAAGACCAAACTTTGATTCATAATATGTATTGGTACCGTGTATGGTTTATATTGTAACCACTGGATCGATGCCTCTGCTGGTGGACTGTTAATCCCCAAGGGTTTCACCAGCCCAGTAGCTAAGTACTTTGCTACTTGCATGAAAATAAGGATAAAAATTTGCTGTCATAAAATTAAGGTTGTTGCACCAAAATTTTATTTAATGGCTTTTTAAAGCATCTCATATGAAATATGATTTTACATCGAAAAAGTGATGTGTTTTCAGAAATAATGATAAAAATGTTTTGTTTGAAAGTAAGATTTTAAAGACCAAACTCTGATTCATGATATGTATTGGTACCGTGTATGGTTTATATTGTAACCACTAGATCGATGCCTCTGCTGGTGGACTGTTAATCCCCAAGGGTTTCACCAGCCCAGTAGCTAAGTACTTTGCTACTTGCATGAAAATAAGGATAAAAATTTGCTGTCATAAAATTAAGGTTGTTGCACCAAAATTTTATTTAATGGCTTTTTAAAGCATCTCATATGAAATATGATTTTACATCGAAAAAGTGATATGTTTTCCGGAATAATGATAAAAATGTTTTTTTGAAAGTAAGATTTTAAAGACCAAACTTTGATTCATGATATGTATTGGTACCGTGTATGGTTTATATTGTAACCACTGGATCGATGCCTCTGCTGGTGGACTGTTAATCCCCAAGGGTTTCACCAGCCCAGTAGCTAAGTACTTTGCTACTTGCTTGAAAATAAGGATAAAGGTTTGCTGTCAAAAAATTAAGAAATCGATTTTAAAATTAAGGATAATCTGCCTCATGCGTAGCTCTGATCCTCAGCCAGATTTGACTCCAGTATTTGGTATTTTTTGGTTCTTTCAGCTCTTCCAAATTTGTTGTTATTTCGGATTTCCAACTTCTTTGACTTAAGCATCACTGGAGAGACATTATTTGTCGAAATGCACATCTATTGCATGAAAATTGATACCGTTTATGTTTATATGAATATCTAATAAAACATGCTTAAAAGACTCGGATAAATGTTCTAATTTGGGGTGGGGGGGGATACAAACGTTATTAAAATATTTAAAAATCCACGGCTAAAATTTACAAGAAACAAGTCAATTTTAAAATGAAAATTGAAATGAAATGACCAATTTCAGAAATATTGCCATTTTTAAAATCTAAACCAAACCCGGGGGGTGGGGGGAGTACCGATCCCGATCAAAATTTGCAGAAAATAATAAAATGATCAAATAGCCGCTTATTTAATGTACTTGTCATCAAGAAATTTGTTTATGTTATAATTAAATGAATCTGTTAACCATTTTACAATGAAATGTAGCTTTCAGATTGAAATGTTTTATATTTCATTAAATTATATCAATTTTTATCTTTCCGATCGGGATCAAATAAAATTTGATTGGGATTAATTCGCAATATTTCTGAATTTTGGCCATTTTATCTCAAATCCCTTTTTTAAAAAATGTATTGCCTAATATATTTTTTTTTCTAATCAACATGTTGCTTGAAAATTTTAGACTTTAAAATCCCTTATTTGCAAACAAAACATCATCGGTGTAACGTTCTACCTCAGGATGATTTATACAGAATCTGCTTTATAGAACGGGTACTTTAATTCCTGTCTGCCTATACAGTTGAGTTTTGCAATATTCTAAATTCTAATTGGTAATTTGTGTGGCTCATATTATCTTCTTGGATTCATCCTTTACAATAGAATTGAATGTGTCAAGTAAAGAATACGTTGTTCCTCTCCTTTGATCTGTGCTTTTAGTCTCTGATCTCACAAGTCAGGGTGAGGTACTAATGGTTTGATGATTCCAGGATTTTGGTAACACATAACTAGTACTCTCGGTGCTTTGGATGTAAGTATTTCGTGTTGACAGTGCTTTTGTTATGCAATGCATCCACACAAAACAGAACAAAAAACCACCAAAAACAAAAAACAAAAACTAAAAAAAAAAAAATGGAAAGAAAGAAAAAAGAAAGAAATTTATGGATGATGCAACAAGGAGTTAAATCCAACTGATTAACTGATATATGATAGCGATGGGCATTACCAAGGCTGTGATAGCTTTAAACATATATATATATATATATATATATATATATATATATATGTATATATATATATATATATATATATATATATATATATATATATATATAATAACAACTACCTGGAGTGCCATCAGATTGAAACCGAGGTAACAGAGAACTAATGAAATTCTAATACAGAATTTTTATGGATAAAAAAAGTCCATACTAGGATTAAAAATGTACGATTTGATTATGAAGTACCGGTGATGGCGTGCCACGGTAAAATGGAAATAGCTTGAAAATCAATAATTACCCGGTCAAGTCAAGCAAGGATTTAAAATAAATCATAGAAGTATATAGAAATGGAGATAACGATAATTCATTACGAAACCTGAAGTAAGTTATTTTAAGGAAAATCCGGTACAAGAGCGAGTCAATTGATTTTTCATTGAAAACTTTAAAATCTTGTTACACGATCTTGTTCAGTCCAAAACACGGTGAAAAAAATATATGAGTAGACTTAACCTTATTAATTATAAATGTAAGATTCAGGTCAAGTCTAAATTGACCTTTTAGACAAAAACTGTTTAATTTTTCCAGTCAAAAGCACATTGCAATCGATAGCATAAACTTTTTTGAATTAGAAAAGAAACGTCGTAGAACATTACTTCATTCCTGTGATGATTCATGTAAGAGAAGCGATCGATGAATGAATTAATATCTAATGTACAATTCTCCCATGATATACATGTATTTGATCAATGAAGAGATCACTGAACTGTTACACTACCTCGCTAGCCTAAAATAAAACACTGTGATGGATGACCATTCCAAGTATTGCATAGGAATGGACACAGTCAAAATAAAAATAACCGTACGGCAAAGCTTAAATTACAGATTATTTTTTAGTTTAAAAATTATTTATTTTAGTTTTTGCAGTTTAAAACAATGAAGCTGCTGGCTATGACCAAGTATATTGATTAGATATATTTCTTCAACACTGTTATCTCTGTAATCATAATAATTGTTCAATATAATTTTTGTCAATGGAGACGTACAAAATCCAATAAAAAAGATTATCGTATTCAATGATAATAATAATATTTTTTTTTTTTAAAAAAATACTGTCTTTCACATCATTAATCTTGTCTATGAATTTCAAATTACTAGTACTCTGTGCTACCCAATTCCTGCACGATCCATTTACTCTCGTAAAACCCTCTGGATCGCCCGTTTCCAGCAATGACGTCACAACCAGTACGTTATTTGATTTGAGTTGAACATATTTTATTGCATAATACATACAAATGGATTGGATTCAAGTTCTAACAACTTATTAATCCTGTCCAATATATTTTATACAATACATTAATGAAACTATAAGACTGTCATAACCTGTACGTTATGACGCGCGAATAATGATGAACTTCAAGGATGTTCGTTATCTTAGCCTTTTCATGAATTTATCAATTGTGGCGTCATAGTATACAAATTCTGTGCAGTCCTAAATTTTTTAATCTGAAGATAGGAAAATAGCATCTTATTATATCATTACATGATTCCGAGCTTTAACTCTGACTGACCGGGATCCAACAATCTTCGGGGTGAATATATTTAATTTTTCAAGTATCTCTCCGAATATTAAATGAGAATTTCCAAACTGATATCACTGTTTGTTTTTGTTTGTTTGGTTGGTTTTTTTGTTTTTGGGGGTTTTTTGGGGGTTTTTTTGTTTTGTTTTTGTTTTTGTTTTTTGTCTTGTTTGGTTTTTTGTTGTTTTTTGTTGTTCTTTTCTTTTGTTTTTGTTTGGTTTTTTTTTTTTTTTTTTTTGTTTGTTTGGTTTTTTTTTAAATTATTATTATTATTATTATTTTCCGTCGTCCAATAAACTCAGATCTTTAATAACTTTCGACTTGGTTATGTACTCAAGCTCTACACAAAGATGGTCGATCGGTATCATGTGGTACATTCTAGTAGCCGGTTTCTATCACTTGAGAAAACACTTCTGATCATTTTTAGGTCAATACGATGGTTTAGCTACCCTCGAATTACATGTTCAATATTTCCCGAGCGCCCCGGGCTGAAGAATCGTATTGACCAAGAAAATGTCGATAATTGTACAATATATTGCACTACAAATATATTTAACATGAAAATTGAAAATTGCAAGTGAATGTAGAGAAAACGAAATTATATCAACATTTTCTAAAGGTCCAGCATCGAAAAATATTTAATGCGTAATTGTGAAGTAATTAAACCTGTATAAGAGATTAACTATTTAGGAGCTGTCTTATGATCAGAGTGAATTCATTCATATGCACAGGCATGAGAAGCAATGTGCAGTGTAATTAGGAAAATTAGATTATTTGATTTACCTTGCTACTACTTTACCATACCAGTTCATTTATCTTGCGCCTCGTGGGGATCCGGGTTGTTAGAATAGATTCTCAGTACCCCTTGCTTGTCATAAGAGGCGTCTAAATGGGGCAGTCCTTCGGATGATACCGCAAAAACCGAGGCCCCGTGTCACAGCAGGTGTGGCACGTTAAAGATCTCTCCCTGCTCAAAGGCCATAAGCGCCGAGCATAGGCCTAAATTTTGCAGCCCTTCACCGGCAATGGTGATGTCTCCATATGAGTGAAAGAGTGAAAGATTCTCGAGCGGGACGTTAAACAATATACAATAAATCAATCAATCGTTTATCTTGCGTTAGAATCTCTACCACATCACTAGAAAAGCTAGCTCACTAGCGATCTCTATAGGTTTATACTGTCCGCTACAACTGTGTCACCCGCATCTGAATCGCTACACTTTTCCACGCTCATGGAAGCTTCGTCCTGCAGCTTAGTATGGGTAATCTCTGAATGTCTGGCACCTCTTCAGTAACAGCATTGGCCATTCCTGACGAACGACGACCTTCGCCCCTGGACAAAACCACGGACTGAAGAAAGTCTCCCACCACACATCAGAATTACTACACTGCCACCATTTTGTAACAATCAGCGGGTGTAGCGGTCACTCATCCAAGTACTAATCACGCTCGCCTTTGCTTGTCACGAGAGAGAGAGAGAGAGAGAGAGAGAGAGAGAGAGAGAGAGAGAGAGAGAGAGTTTACCACATCACTAGAAAAGCTTAATCGCGTGGCAGTATCAGTTCTCTATAACTGTCCGCTACAATACTGTCACCCGTATCGGAAACTTGATGTTTTGAAAAACATCTTTGGTATTGAAGACTTCTTTACTTTGAATAGTAGCACTTATATATTTATGGTCTTACGAGAAAACGGGCGATTATGAAGTATATATTTGCATTTGTACATGTAAAATACAACAAACATATCTAATCCAACATGCTCTGGAAGAGACATTTTATGTTGGATTTAGTAAATGACACAGAAAAAAATAATTGGGAGTGAAAATTAGTTCGTGATTCATAGTAAAATGGAGTACACAGGTGGCGTTTACGACGGGTTGAAGTGTTTATTTATGTACTCAATCGCTGTACTATTTATGTTTATATGATCTTTTTCATTTGCATAACCGTGGCCGAGTGGTTAGAGCATCGGGCTCAAAATCACCAAGCCTCTCACCTCTGTCGGCGCGCGTTCGAATCTCGGCCGCGGCGTTATGTGAGCAAGTTTGCCAGTCTACTTGCGGAAGGTCGGTGGTCTCTTCCCAGGTACATTGTATCTGGGTTCTCTCCTCCACCAACAAAAACTGGACGCCACCAGATAAATGAAAAATTGTTGAGTGTGGCGGAAAGCAATAAATAATCAATCAATCAATCATTTGCATAACTCTCAATTTATATTCTACAATTTTCCATATGTGTTCTGTAATTCCATTTTGTATTGTACAATTTTCCTTTGTGCCATTTGGAGTCCATATTTTTTTCTTCTTGTGTATTTATGCTGCAACACCGTCCACCTGTAACATTTATTTATATTTCACAAAATTGATCACCCTAGGACAACAGAATGAAGAACTTTTTAAATTCATCTCTTTAGAGGGTTTAGTCAATGATTTTAAGAAAAAATATATGATTCGTTGTTTATTTATGTGAATACATTAATATATAGCTATCAAGTTCCCTGCTTTAACACACTTTTGTCATATTTATATTCTTTTCAATATTGGTCATATGAATTAAAAGAGAAAATAATCCACGGGGCATGGATGTTGCATTGTTCAACGCAACGAAAAGAATCTTTATGGTAAAATCATTAGAATGCTTGAACATTAACATAGACAGGACTCCACTGACAGACTTTGAGGCAAAATTTTCGATCAAAAAATAAGTGTTAATCTTTGAAAAAAAAATTAAAAACTTTCGAGTTTTCGATGCTTCATTCACAGACAAATTCTTAAGAATGTTCAACACACTAAGAAAATTGTAATGGATGAAAAGTGTAATATATTGCTGTTTTAGACCTAACAAATATATTTTCCAAAGTCCACAGTCAATATAAAGCAAAACTCGTAAAAATACACCAGTCGAGGTAGTACTTGTGTTAGTACGCCCGCAGTTGTGAGGCTCCGGGTTCGACCCCCTGACGACCTAAGTCAAACCTAAGACGTTTAAGATGGACAGTGATCCGTCCTTCGCAAAGTCGAACCTAAGACATTTAAGATAGGCAGTGATTAGGCCCGGTATAAGTATTAGATGTGAAAATCTCTCTAATGAGACCTTGACAACCAACTGTAGGTGATGGAATAGCAGTGAAAAAAATGCTATACAAATTTATATATATATATATATGGACCGCTCTCTGGCAAAACCGGGCTTATTGACATTGGTACTATGACGTTGTAAATCGCGGTTGAAGTCGCGTCATAATTTAGAGCGTCGTCATCGAAACACATGTCAGTAAACAAGGAGTTGAAATAGCAGATTTCAATGGTAATTGAATGTTGATAAGGAAATGGATTGCGAATTTGAGGTGAGTAATATGTCTAGAATTACATGTGATAAGGTTTTATTGATGTTAAACTTATAATATGTTTTTTAGAGGGTCTGTTCAATAGCCCTACTCACGACAACAAATCCCGTTGAGCGCGTATACAGCAATGTAATAACGCTAAACCTCAGATTTCTTCAATGAACGAAAAAATTGTTATACAGGACAAAATGAAATATACTATAGAAAATCGGGCCACGTTTGTAATATATTCGGAGTCTGTAAATTAAACGTCTACAGTATCCACGATACAGATTCGTGGACTTAGTAAAATTGACTTGCTGAATCGTTTGTTTGTGTGTGCGGTTTTTTTTTTTTTTATTACTGTGGTTGTTCACCAAGTATTTGTGTTATAGTGTAGTTTATATTCAACTAATTATGAGTTTTATATGAATTTTGGGCTTGGTGAAAAAAGAAGATATGAAACTATATCCACTTTTAAATGCCTGTAATAATCATGCACTGTGAGTGAAGTGCGCGGTGGCGTAATGGTTAGAGTGAAGGTCTCATCATGAGAGTTTTTTTTTAAAGCACAGGTTCGAATCGCACCGTGTCTGGTTTTTTTTTTTTTTTTTAATTATTATTTTCAAAGCCCTTTTGTTTTTTCTTTCTTAATTGTTTCTCTCTTTTTTTTTAAACAAATGATGACTTCTGTTTTGATATTAACAAAAGTTGTGAAAGAAGATTTGATTTCGTACCCCTCCCTTTTACAAAGCTGTTAAATAAAGTTTCGTCTTCAGATTTGTGTATTTATTGCATATATGCATATATTGCATATATGCTTTTTTTTTTTTTTTTTAATTTAATATTATATACATATGCTGTAGATCTAGGCTTTTTTTTTTTTTTTTTTTTTTTTTTTGTATTTATGTTTTAAAAATTGAAAGTCCCAAATTTTACATGTTATATTAATAAATGTAGAAACACTATGCATAGAGCCATAGACTGCATAATTATTGAAGGAAACAATTTGTGTTCTACCTGAATTTATGTGATTTTACACACACAATTTTTATTTCATTTCTATTTCAAATAAATCAAATTAACAATGAATGTCAAAAATGTGGTTTTTAAACACCATGTATATGTAGCTATCTACACCATGCCTAACCCACATTATCATAGTGTTGCAATCTTTAATCTATTTTAATGTACACTTTTTCAGGAGTTGGAGAATCTTCTCGCAGAACATTTTGGAAGAACTCCTATCAATACACCTGCTGCGTCCCAAGTTAGCGATCATGAAGATCAACTGGATGAAGAACCCACAGATGAAGTTGTGAATTTAGAAGAACGTGTGATGCAGTTTCTTGATGAAACAAACATATCGGACACTGACACGGACACAGATGTAAGTGAGGATGAACAGGTCTTCAGACAATCGACATGTGTAGGAAATATCCATTTATCGGAAGATGATCTAGATCTTCGTAAGATTGGAGAAATGCAAGTCCAGGGATGTGGATGCAAGAATAGATGCGTCTGTTCCTTCAGTGCCGATGTTATTTACAGTCACATTCTGAATATGAGGGAAATGTCTAAAGAAGAGAAGGACATGTATATCATGGGGTCACTCGTGGAAAACAGCAAAGATACAACCAAGCGGGGAAAGAAAAGAATGCGTTCACGTCAAACGTTTATGTTTTCTGGTGAGAGAGTTTGCAAGAAAACGTTCATGTTAGTCTTTGACATTGGTAAGCACCTGCTCCAGAACATTACAACTCACATGAATAGACATGGAGTAACACCCCGCAAGCATGGAAACACTGGGAAAAAGCCGAGCCATTCACTCAAGTACGAAGACATTAGACTTGTTGTGCAGTTCATTTCAAGTTTTGCTGATGACTTTGGGTTACCACAACCAGCTGCTCCGAGGGGAAGAGACGCTGTTCCACCCATCTACATCCCATCAGACAAAACAAAGAAAATAATTCACGAGAAATACGTAGAGAGCTGTCCAAATGATCGACATGTACAGTATTCCACCTTCTGTAATATTTGGAATCAATGTCTTCCTCACATACGAATTGCCAAACCAAGAGATGATGTTTGTGCCACGTGTGAAAGGTTAAGAAAATGTATTATAGATGCAGTTTCAGAGGACGAAAAGTTGGAAGCAGCAGGGAGGATGCGGGATCATATCACACATGCACAAGCAGAGAGAGATGTTTACAACAGCTGTGTTAAACGATCACGTGAAACATACCACTTGCAGGACAAGTTTGTTCATTACACCTTTGATTTCAGTCAAAATGTGTCTATTCCACATCACTCACGACAGATGGGGCCGCTCTATTTCCAAACTCTACGGAAGGTACATATATTTGGTGTCCGAAGCGATGGAGAACCAAAGCAATTAAACTTCCTGATAAATGAAGATGAAACCATCGGGTCAGATGGGACTTGCATTCATGGACCAGATTCAGTGATATCGATGTTGGACTTGGCATTGGAAAATCACAATTCCGGTGAAACATCATGTACAATCCATGCGGATAACTGCTGCGGTCAGAATAAAAACCAGTTTGTCATTGGTTACTTCATGTGGCGAGTTATGACT